>CM035406.1:157703521-157938521 GCA_020310875.1 Ceratopteris richardii
TCAGAAGCGAAACTGACCGGCACATTAGTACTTGTACTAAATTACAGTCGCACACCTTCACTTTCATTACTATACACAATGTAGGTGTTGGCAATAATCATAGAATGAGCTGGACCATGGACCTAACAAGCATTTTAGTGTATTAAAAGGGAACCAAAAAAAAACAAGCTACCTTGAAAGATAATGTGTGGGGGATAAACTCCATTGCATCACCTTCAGCCTCCGCAAAGGCACGGAGGAAGGGAAATGAGGAGGACTGGTGGTCTACCAGATTGTGAGCATGCCCATCGACAGCAGGTGCGTCGTAGATATGGCTCCGGAGCATAGACAATTCACATTCGGAGAGGGGCGCCATGAAGAAAGCAAGGGGTGTGTGTGTGTGTGTGTGTGTGTGTGTGTGTGTGTGTGTGTGTGTGTGTGTGTGTGTGTGTGTGTGTGTGTGTGTGAGTCCGCGCGCGAGCGTACCTTCAGTGAGTTCAACGTTCACAAATGGACAAAAAATAGAGGGCTGAGGTGAATAGAATCTACAAAACAAAAAGAAGGCATTAATAAAACAAAGCAAGAACAAGACATGAAAAAATTCTTGGATCCTCTCTCCTAATCCCAAAGGTCTTCTAATTTTCCATCACCAATGTGTCAAATGTGCTAGTTTGTTATTGTGTGTGTATGTACGTATATGTATGTATGTGGGAAGAACTCTTGTATTTTGTTTATTCATATGTACATAAACAATAGAAAGGCCTTTAAATGGGCTTAATTCAAGATTCAAATAATAGTATCAATAAAATATAAAAGCAAGATGCATAAAATCATCATTAGTGAGAAAACGAGTAAAGTTAGCGGTATATGTATTCAAAATAACACTAGACCAATCATTATGCTTCAAAAATTCTACAACATAATAAACACGATAAAAAAGATAAAAAGGATTTATCAAGAGTATATCAATTCTTGAAGTGATCTTTGAACGTTTGCAAGGGTTTGGAATATGCTAAAGAGTCAAAGCAAAAACTTCCTCTCCTTAAAATTCACTTGGATAAGTTTTACAACGGATTGAAATGAGGCTTCATCTTGCAACGCATAAAAGACTTGGGTTTTGGCAACAAATTTATCAAATAGTCTCCGTCCTTTGAGGCAACACGTCAGCTAGAATCACCATCAATGGTAAAATTCTAGCCACGTCCTTGCTTAAATGTTCAATTAGACAAGACTTTCCCCTCGCCTCTCTCCTCTTTATGGTGGAAACACAGTGTCTCAATTCCCTGGTGGAAGATTGAGTTCATAGAGATGGTGGAAGATTGAGTTCAGAGGTGCTATTAGTGGAGTATCAGGCAAGATCAACTTGTACTTAGAATTTTTGTTGATGATACTAATGTTCTTCTCCAAAATGATCAAGATTATGTTAAATGTTTTTGGATGATCAAGATTATGTTAAATGTTTTTGGGAGTGTCTGGATCCTTTTTGTACAACCTCATTTGAAATCCCATGGTGGGTTTCCTCCTTAGTTCATCCTCAAGTATGGACAAAAGAGATTGCGTCAGGCCAAGCTTTTAGGTTATTGCTTATCCTGATGGGGTTTCAATTATCAATGTATAAACTCTAAGAGTGGGTTTTGAATAAACTTGATTCCAAACTCCAATATCCAAAAGGTATGCAATTTAATACAATGGGTAATGCCATGGTCGTTAACATGTTGGTTATCCCTTGCACTATCAAATTCCTCTTTTGTTGGAGGCCACCTAATAAGGAGCTTCAAAAACTTGAAATCGCTTACAGGAACTTTCTTTGGAGTGGGTATATGAATCTTAAAGGTATCCCCAAGATAAAATAGGATGTTTGTTGCCTTTCGAAAGAAAAGAGAGGACTCGAGATTATTGATGTGATTGATATGGCTGAAAAAATGATGGCTAAGTTGATGGTTAAGGCTTGGAGTAACTCCAAGTCCAAGAGGTAAATTCATCTACAAGGGGACATATGTACTTTCCATCACATGGATGGCAAGGACGATAACATGGTTTCCAAGCTTATGAAATCACATGTCTTCTGAAATAAGACCCTCCAACCTCTCATGTAAAAGTCAAGTGCCTTGGAGAAGCTTCCAAACAATCCTAAGGTACTCACCCTTGAAAGAATTTGGAGAAGCTTGTAGAAGGTAGAAAAGTGTGTTTTGAAGCAACGAAGTTAGGTCCAACCAACCGGCACAAGACCAGCCCTTGAGCTTATGGAGACTCAAATAGACCTTATTGGCATGCAATAAGTGCAAAGAAATGCACTACGTACTTACGAACATCAAGGAGAAGAATTCGATACAAAACAGATAGGTTGGCGGGTCGAGTAGCTCAAAAAAACTTATTATCTATGGAAGAGACAATGAACTTGAAATGCCCATAACGGCCAGTGTGATTACAATTAGAAAAAATCCTTTTATGAGAGTGATACAAATAGGGTTGAGTGTATATAATGCACAAAAATATAAGGAATAAGCAAAATATGCTATATGAATGAATTAGACACTCAACGGTGGTACCTCCTATTTTTCAGGAATATGCAGAGATTGACCCCGAGACAGAAAAATTGAGATTTCTCCCAATATACTCAACCAAATGCTATGGAAATTTACAAGCATAAACTAGGCACTAATATGAGCCATCTTGCACTCAATTTGAAGCTCTGTAGGGAGATCAATTGCCTCTGCAAGATTAGTGTTGGCGAAGAAGATGATGCAGAAAATTGAAGGAGCAAGACAATGATGGTCACAAGTGTATGTATATTGCTTCCTTGTATTGTACAAGTGATTTCAAGTCTTTATATAGACTCTAGAAGTGTTCCATGAGTTCTACAAGTGGATTTTGAATTCAAATGAAGGTGAGAATGGTTGTTAGAGGGAATCAATTCACTTTCCTGCAATCTAGGAAAAGTGAAGATCTTTTGATATACTTTTAGTTGATTGATTGCTTGATTAAATGCAACTCAACTAGCACAAATTCGTGGGATTTGTGCTCTCTTTTTCTACTTTTACATGTGTAAACCTCAAGGCTTTTACAATGGTAAAAGATCCATGAAAAATCTTTTAAAAAAGTACGATAAGTGAGCATAAATAAAAGAACTCTCCAATGGATATTCTTTCGACGTGATAGCCTTTGATGTAGATCAAATCCACCTCAAGCACAGTGTAAGCTTGATGTTCCAACATCTCCCCCTCAAGCTAAAGTATGCTTGAGTCTTCACTCTCTGATAGGTTGAATATCTTCGATAGCTTTGAATCTACAAAGCTTTATTCCATCAAGTGCCTTTGTCATCACATCTGCTACTTGCTTTTCAGTTGGAACAAAAAAAATGTCAATCTCCTTTGCCATGAGCTTCTCCCTGATGAAGTGATAATGCACCTCTATGTGTTTGGTTCTTGCATGGAAAATAGGGTTTGCCGCTAGATGCATGAAACTTACATTATCTCCAAATATGTGAGGTTTGGAACTCACAAGTCCCAAATCTATATACAATGCCTTTAACCATATTGCCTCTTGAGTTGCTATGGTCAAGCCTCTGTACTCTGCTTCAGTTGAGGATAAAGCAACTGTAGGTTGCTTCTTGGAACTCCATGACACTAGCTTTGAACCTGCAAATGCTAAGTAACCAGAAGTACTTCTTCTATCACCCTTAGCTCCTGCCCAATCTGCATCTGAATAAATTTTGATGTCCAAATCTGAAGAGTAAGGATAGAATATACCTTTGTTGATTATACCTTTGAGATACTTAAGTACTCTCTTAGCCGCATCCACGTGTGGTCTTTTCGGTGAGTGCATGAATTGACTAAGCACTCCCACACTATATGAGATGTCTTCCCTTGTATGAGTAGCATATATCAAGCTACCTACCAAGCTTTTATACTCTTTAATGTCTTCAATTTTCTCATCTTCGTAAACACTAAGTTTATGATTCATCTCCAAAGGTGTACCTGCAGGTTTAGTGTTCTCCATTTTGAACTTGAGAAGTAGATCATGAATGTATCTTCTCTGAGTCAAATACATTCCTTCATCTGTGTATATCACTTGCATACCTAGGAAATATGTGAGCTCACCTAGGTCACTGATTTTGAACTCCTCTTGCATGTGTCTTTTGATCCTTTGAATGTCATTTAGATCATCACCTGTCACAATAATATCTTCTACATATACACATAGATAGATAACCTAGTTGTGATCCCTTGTGATGAATAGAGAAGGATCTGAGTTGCTTGCTTTGAACCCTTGATCTTGAAGATATGTAACTAACCTGTAATTCCAAGCTCTAGGAGCTTGTTTCAATCCATACAATGCTTTCTTAAGTCTGCAAACATAAGTTGGATGATTAAGATTTTCAAAACCTGGTGGTTGTGACATGTATACCTCTTCACTTATCCAACCATTTAAGAATGCATTTTTCACATCAAGTTGGAGGAGTCTCTAATTCCTTGCAGCAGCTGTAGGTGGTGAAGTGAAGTGTGTGGGTGCAGGGAATGCAAAATGCACTACTCCTGGAGCACATGTAAGCACATGGGTTTATTAAGCACATTACCATAATAGATACTTATCACCAAGCCTCCGTATCATCACTACAAACTACATGTAGGAGTACAAGTCACAGCGGCAAGCATGCACCAGAATAGAGCACAAGACAACACCAACTAGAAAGCCAAATGTAACACAATCTGAATACAAGCCATTAGCTAATCATACTACTTATCATTCAAACACAAAACAATTGGAACAACAGAATTCAACCTCCAAGTATTCTCACAAAAGTAGCATAAGCAAACAACATAAGCAAGTCTCTACGAGCTCTAAGCCTGCTCTCACTCTCAGCTATAGTCTCCTGTAGTGTGCACTTTATGCTATATCTCCTCTGAGGTTTCCCCTTTTTATAGGAGAGAGGTGAGGAATCAGTACAATAGGGAAGTCTGTTACATTGGAGTAATGGGAGTTAATGCACTAGGTGGTTTCATTTATCAGCATGGCCGCCAGTACCAGACTTTGTCATGTAATGATGAGTGGCTAGGCCCCACTTGGCTGCCTTGTCAGGTCTACAGTCGCCCAACTCTACCAATTGGACGTCTTGGTGCCCAACTCCAGATTTTGGACGTCATGGCACCCAACTCCAGATTTTGGACGTCTTGGCGCCCAATTTGATATTTGGTTCCTTGGTGCCATCCTTTATTCTGTCCTTCAAAAATTTGTTCTACAAGTTGCCTGCCACAAATGCTGTTTTAATGCCCAACTGATGTACATTCTAACCATGATGAGCTGCAAGTGCACAGATGCTCCGAACAGTAGTCATACGGAATGTAGGTGCAAAGGTTTCATCAAAATCAATGCCTCTTTCCTGTGCATAACCCTTTGCAACAAGCCTAGCCTTATACCTGTCAACTGTACCATCCGGTTTATGCTTCAGCTTGTATACCCACTTAGTGCCAATGGCCTTCTTGCCAGGAGGCAAGCCCCATAAAGACCAAGTACCATTCTTCATCATAGCATCATATTCAGATTGCATAGCAACCATCCAATTTTCTGAATTTTGTGCTTCATCAAAAGAAATAGGCTCATTCTCATCACAGAGACTAGATGCAGCCATAGCATAACAATCTGATGCAAAAGAGGCACTATGAGAGCCTGAACGAGTACGATATGATAGAGGTGCATCTAATTTGCTATCACGCAAGGTCTGCACCAGCCATTTTAGCATAGTTCTTGCCTGCTCAATATCAACTCTCTCATCAATAAGTGCATCATGTAAATCTGCATCAGAAATGGAATGATCTGCATCATCACATGAAACCTGCAAAGGTTGAGAAGTTGCCTCATTAGGACTAGCACTAGACTGTCCACCTATAAAAAGAGGCAGCAAAGTATCATACATGTCTTTGGAGCTAACAGATGTCTCCTTAGTACATGAAAGCAAGGGTTGAATAGCATCTTCCACAAAAACAACATCACGGCTAACCAGAATGCGTTTAGTATGTGGATGATACAGACGATAGCCTTTACTTTCAGAAGTGTACCCAACAAAAATACATTTTACTGCTTTACCATCCAATTTTCTGCGATGTTGTTCAGGCACTAATGCATATGCCAAATAACCAAAAACACGCAGATGAGCAACAGATGGCTTGCGGTCATGCCAAGCCTCATATGGAGTGATAGACTGCAGCACTTTAGTGGGACACTTGTTCAGTACATATGCTGCACACATGACAGCCTCAAGCCAGAAACTATGTGGTAAAGCCTGACTCTTGACCATACACCTTGCCATCTCCATGAGTGACCTATTCTTTTGTTCAGCAACTCCATTCTATTGAGGTGTATACAACACTGTACACTGGTGTTTAATCCCACGTTCAGCCATAAATGCATTAAAATTAGAAGTCATATATTCCCCCCCTCGATCAGAATGGAGGGTGCCCATTTTACATGCTGACAGATTTTCAGCCAAAACCAAAAACTGTTTGAAGCACATGAACACTTTGGACTTTTCTTGCAATGGATATACCCATGCATGCCTAGAAAAATCATCGATGAAAGTCACGAAGTAAAGATAATTCCCAAAAGAAGGTGTCTGCATAGGACCACAGACATCACTATGTACAAGATGCAATTTCTGAGTAGCCCGAATTGAACCATCTTTTGGAAAGAATGAACGCTGCATTTTGCCTAAAATACAGCCTTCACAAACATGTTTTCCAAGTGCCTCAAGTTTGGGCAAAGAGGACACCATTTCACATTTCTGTAGGCGTAGCAAACTAGCAAAATTCAGATGACCAAAGCGTGCATGCCAAAGCTTTGCATCTGACATAGCCTGAGAATCATTTACTACACATGCCAAATCATTTACAGATCTTTCATAGTCTATGAGCTTATACAACCCATGACATAAAATGCCAGAAGCAATAATCACATCGCCATTTGACAGATCATGAACTGTACACCTATCATCAACAAATTTCACAACCAAGCCAATCTTGGCTAATGCAGAAACTGATAACAGGTTCTTCTTGATCCCTGGCACAAATAAAGCATCTAACAAAGTGAAAGAACTACCATCAGCAGCAGTCAAAATGATCTTACCAACTCCCATAACAGGATAAGAGGAGTTGTTGGTGCATGTAATAGTATTCCCTGTAGGGGCAGGCTCGAGTGTAGAGAAGAAACTACTCTGTGAGGTAATATTTTTGGTCACTCCACTGTCAAAATACCAAACATCTGAGTCTACTGCAGTCATGCACTGCTCATGAGAAGATGGGTCAAAACGGCAGATTGTAGTAAACACCCAATCTTCTTCTTGCACAAGATTAGCAGACTCTGTTTTTGGTGTAGAGGCCTCTGCAACAACCATTCCAACCTCTTTCTTCTTTGCCTCTTTAGCAGCCAGTTTTGGAGAGTTCTTTATGATATTATCATTCCCTTTACAGTACTTACAAAACAATTTCTGCTTTTCTGATTTCTTGTCATCTTTATCTTCCTTCTTTGAATATACAGAATTAGCAGATTTCTGCTTACTAGTTGAAGAGCTCCATTTTCCTTTGCCCTTCTGACTAGCCAGGAAAGCTTGATCTGCAACTCGCATAATGGACCTGTTCTGCCTCGACTGATCTTCCTGCAATAGAAGAGAGACTAACTCCTCAAATGATAAGGCATTCGGATTGCCTTTCATCATCACCCGAAGAGTAGAAGCAAAACTATGATATGAATCAGGAAGACCATTCAGAATGGTCTGCAGAAGTGAGCTATCTGGTATAACCTCATCAACAGAAATCAACTGTTCCTTCAAGTCTTTGATCTTCGTTAGGAAACTGTCCATAGAATCACCTTCATTCATGTGCTCACTCTCCAATTGTTTTTGGAGGTAAGCAACACAAGCCTCATTCTTAGCTTGGTACAATGTGGTAAGTGTATCCCAAGCATCCTTAGCTGTTCTACAAGAGCGAATGTGAGGAATAATGGCACGTTTGACAGACAAATCTATCAATGCATGTGCCTGGGCATCTCTACCATCCCAATGAATCTGCTCTGCAACAGGTGCAGCAGAAATCGTAGCACGAACAGGAATATGCAGAATATCATCATCTTCGACACCTTCTGCATCAGCTTCAGTACCTGCAGTTGTAACAGTTGCATGTGTGATAGGACGTTTTTCGACACCCTGCACAATGTTCCACAGTCCTTTTGCAACCAACACATGTCGCATCATATAAGCCCATAATGAGTAGTTGGTACCATCCAACTTATCCTCAATAGGCAACATACAGAATGTTGGGATAGATGGATGGATGCTCCAAGAGACTGAGTAGGTACTGCTAAACCTGCTTTCTACCAGCCCTCTTTTGCTTCAGAGTTGATAACTAGACCTCCTTAGCTTTCCAATGACACCATAAAATGTCCTAAGTCCTTTGTAAATGATGTGTGCAATGATTGAATCAAAACTGATAACTTTGGAAGTCACAGACTCAAGAAAACCTTCTATTTATGGCTTGACACATGCTGAGTATTTTGCTCAGTATGACCAGCACAGTAGGAATTGGAAAAATTCCTTTTAGGGGTATCTAATTAGCTTAGTAAGCTACCTATTCCAAGTAGAATGATGTAAAATGATAAACTATGCTAAGAGAAATCAATTTAGCAAGTTAAGCTATACCCCCGACTTTTTAGGACTATAGCAGAAAATGACCAAAGTTCACCTCGACGCAGATTTCTCCAAAATGACTGAATAGAATGTCTTCAAACTTTGACAGCATGTAGATTACTTCAAGTTGAATCCAACAAGCTTTGAATCAATGCATTTGGTGAAGAATTGACCGAGATATGCCCTTGACAAGTTGACAGACTTTTGAGTAGACTAACAGAGAACTCAGAGATGGACAATATGAATGTATGTATTGATGAACATTTTTATACAACTCCATTGGCATGAATCTCATTGCCAAATGGTGTAGAGAGGTGTGGGCTTGAGTGTAGACCTCACACACACTCAACAATCAGTAATGCTAGGCTCAGGAGTGCTCTCTCTTACCCGTGACTTTTCATATCCATTTTTATAAGAGATGACTAAAAATTTGAATTCAAATTCAAACTTTTGGCTCCCTATGGTCAAGCTCCTAAATGCTTGGTGATATTCTTTCAATCAAGCAGCTAATTTTCTATGAATCCTTTTGGTAGGTGATTACAAGAGATTCCAAGTCAATTTGACTTTTACAATGAGGTAAAGTGGTAATTCAACCACTGGCATATGTTCCTATGCTTCTTCATGTATGTAGAGACTTCAGTGCATCCTTTGAGCCAAATGTGTAGGCTTGTAATTTACACCAACAGCTCCCCCTCAAGCCAAACATTTTGGCTTCAGTCTTCATCTTCAATCTTCAAGTATATCCTGCAATCCAATCATGGATTTGAACCTGCAAAGTTTGGTTCCATCCAAAGCTTTAGTCAACAAATCTGCACATTGCATGTTGGTGGATACATAGGTAAGTTGAATGTCCTTGCTTATCAATTTCTCTCTCACATAATGGTAATGGACCTCTATGTGTTTGGTCCTAGCATGGTAAATAGGATTAGCTGCAAGGTGAAGAGAACTTGTATTATCTCCAAAGATTATTGGAGACCTAGTAAATAATCCCAATTCTGTATACAAAAGCTTAATCCATATTGCTTCTTGTGTGGCATTAGCCAGCCCTCTATACTCTGCCTCTGTGGAAGACAAAGCAACAGTAGGTTGTTTCTTTGAAGACCATGAAATCGGTTTGTCACCTGCAAAAGAGATATATCCAGAAGTGCTCCTCCTATCATCCTTGCATCCTGCCCAATCTGCATCTAAATAAATTTTGATATCAAAATCTGAAGTGTAAGGGAAATACAAACCATGGTTCTGTGTACCCTTGAGATACTTCAAGATTCTCTTGGCGGCCTCTAAGTGAGGTATCCTTGGCTTGTGCATAAATTGACTTAGCACACTAACTCCATATGCAATATCTATCCTTGTTAAGGTAGCATAGTTCAAACTACCCACCATACTTTGATAACCTGTAATGTCCTTGACTTCATCACCTTCATGGGCACTTAGCTTTAGGTTTACCTCCATTGGAGTGCTTGCTACTTTAGCATCCTGCAAGTGAAACTTCTTTAACATATCTTGTACATATTTTTTCTGAGTGATATATATCCCTGAATTAGTGTAGACTAATTCAAGTCCCAAAAAATATTTCAATAGACTAAGATCATTGATCTTGAACTCCTTCATCATTTGACTTTTGATATATCTGATTCCATTGACATCATTACCTGTAATGATGATGTCATCTACATAAACACAAAGGTATATTACCTCTGAATTACTTCTCTTAATGAACAGAGAAATATCTGCCTTGCTCATGACAAAACCTTGGTCTTGGAGGTATGTAGTTAACCTGTAATTCCATGCCCTATGTGCCTGCTTCAATCCATATAAAGCCTTTTTTAATTTGCAAACATATGTTACCTTCTTGGGGTCCTCATAGCCAAGAGGTTGTGACATATATACCTCCTCTGAAATCCATCCATTCAAGAAAGCATTCTTGACATCCAATTGGTACATATTCCAATTTTTTGATGCAGCCACACTTACCAACACTCTGATGGTTGGCATCTTGGCCACATGTGAGAATGTCTCCTCATAGTCAATGCCTTGGGTTTGTGCAAAACCCTTGGCTACCAATCTGGCTTTGTACCTATTGATTGTGCCATCAGAATTTCTTTTAAGCTTATAGATCCATCTGGATCCTATTACCTTCATTGAGTCCTTCTTAGGTACTACCTCCCATGTGTCACTCTCTTTGAGAGCATCAATCTCCTCATCCATAGCTTCTTTCCATTCTGATTTGGTTATTGCTTCTTCATATGATCCTGGTTCTTCATTTGACAAATATTTGGCAAGATAAACAGAATGTTTAGTAACAAGAGATGTATCATACCCATATCTGATAGGTTTCTTGCTTTCTCTTTGTGATCTTCTAAATGGTTGAGTTGAGGATTCAGGTATGTCTTCAAGCTTCTTCATCTTCATTTTGCCTTTGGACTTCCATGCTTTGAATTCTTCAAGATTGATAGTGTCTTCATCATCTGAACTTGAGGCTTCATTCTGAGTAGGTTCCTCCTTTGTAAGACTTGGAAATTCCTCTTCCAAATCATAGGGTAATTTGACCTTCCTGCATTCATTCTCATACCAAGAATCATTTTCATCAAAGACAACATCTCTGCTTACCATAAACCCCTTATTGATAGGATTATAAAACATGTAATCTTTTTTATTTAAATCATACCCAATAAAGATGCATTTTTCAGCCTTTGGGTCTAGCTTACCTCTTATCTGAGAAGGAATGTGTACATATGCTACACATCCAAATATTTTGCAATTGTCAAGTGAAGGTCTCTTACCATGCCATGCTTCATAGGGTGTCATGCCATCAAGAGACTTAGATGGTAACCTGTTTATGAGGTAAGTGGCAGTGGAAACACTCTCTGCCCATAGATAGTTAGGTAACTTTTTCTCATTAAGCATAGATCTAGTTGTCTCAACAATTAATCTATTTCTTCTCTCAGCTACCCCATTCTGTTCAGGAGAATACCTTGTGGTTATCTCTCTTTTAATGCCTCTGTCCTGCAAGAAGTCTTCAAATTCATTGGAGAAGTACTCACCTCCTCCATCTGACCTTAGCCTCTTCAAATTCCTTCCTGTCTGATTTTCAACTAATGCAAGATATTTTTTAAAGCAATTAAATACCTCATCCTTGTGCTTCATGAAGTATAATACAATCCATTTGCTATAATCATCAATGAAAGACACATAGTACCTTGATCCTGAGACTGAGGGGTCTTTGCTTGGTCCCCATACATCTGTGTGTACAAGCTCTAGGTAGTCTTCATGCATGTATCCTTTCTTTGAGAAGGGTAACCTGTGAGACTTCCCAAATTGACAAGCACCACACTTATAAATCATATGTTGCTTGGATACATTAGGTATCCCAAGCACACATTGGTCCCTGCACATTTGTTTCAAGGTTCTTTCTCCTATGTGCCCTAACCTTTTGTGCCAAATCTCAAGCTCTGAAAGTGTTTGATCTTTATAACTGTATAGTGCAATATTCTTTGTATCTTCCAACTCAAAAGTGAAAAGTCTACCTGATTTTTTTCCTTTAGCAATCCTCTTGAACCCATGTCTTGGATCCTCCACATATGCTCCATATTGGTTGAATCTAACCTGCAAACCTTTCTCCACAATCTGACAAACACTCATCAAATTTTTGGTAATGGTTGGTACATAGAGTACCCTGCTCAACAAATTCTGATTTCCATCACAAGTCTTAACATTTCCAACTTTAACTACAGAATGCTTTGTGTCATCACCTGTTTGGACTTGATGCTTACCTTTTGGTTCCTCAAGATTAGAGAGTAATGCTACATTGGCAGCTACATGATTTGAGCATCTTGAGTCAATGTAGAATAGGTGGTCATCATTTGTAACTGATTTTGAAGTCATGTTCATGATTAGAAGAGAGTCATCTTGCTCCTCTGTATAGTTGTTGTAATCCTTCTTGGATTTGAATCCTCCTTGGTAGTTGCCATTGTAATTATTGTTGTAGTTGTTGTTGTAATTATTGTTGTAACCTTGGTGATGGTTGAATCTACCTTTTGACTGTGAGTAGCTACCTGTTTGGTATCCTCTTCCTCTCTGATTCTTGTAATTCCTGAAACACTCATTTGTAGTATGATTTGATAAACCATAAATGCATGGTGAGGAGTTATAAGATCTCCCCCTACCTGGCTTACCTCCTCTGCCCCTTCCTCTTGAAGATCTACCTCTCCCTGCATAGTTGGCTTGAGAGGTTGATCCTTCATCCTCCACCTTCTTGCTCTTGCCTTTATCTTTAGACTTCTTATCAGTGTATAGGGCAGAAGAGTTATTACCTTTGGATGTGTCTCCATTTTTGTTGAGCTTTGCTTCATGAGTAAACAATTGTCCCATGAGGGTTGTAAGATCTGGAGTGTGCATGTCCATGTAGAGATCCATGGCAGTGGTGAAGCTTTCCCATTTGTCATCAGCCTTGATCCCATTGATCACTTGCCTTACAATCTGTTCTTCTTCAATCTCTTCTCCTATGCTTGCTAAGTGATCTGCTACATCTTTAATCTTGGTCACAAATTCTGAAACAACTTGCTTAGGTTGCTTCCTTAGTGTTGTGAATTCAATCCACAACTTATTTTTCCTAGCCCTTGTGTTGGAGGAAAAATATGATGACAAGGTTTCCCAAGTCTCTTGGGATGTCTTACAATTTCTAATATGTGGCAAAAGAAAATCAGATATAGAGTTGAGTAAATAAGACCTTGCCAATGCATCCTTAGCACACCATGTGTTGAGCTTTTCATGTTCTTCCTTGGTTGGTAATCCTCTTGCTTTGAATGAGGGCAATTCCTCATCTCCTGAGATGTACCCATAGAGACTCCTTCCTTGTAAGTAGGTCTTCATCCTTAGAGACCATGCTTGATAGTTGTTCCTGACCAATTTGTCAATAAATGAAGGAAAACCATCTCCCATTTTACCTTAGTTTGCTCTGATACCACTGTTGGGATAGATGGATGGATGCTCCAAGAGACTGAGTAGGTACTGCTAAACCTGCTTTGTATCAGCCCTCTTTTGCTTCAGAGTTGATAACTAGACCTCCTTAGCTTTCCAATGACACCATAAAATGTCCTATGTCCTTTGGAAATGATGTGTGCAATGATTGAATCAAAATTGATAACTTTGGAAGTCATAGACTCAAGAAAACCTTCTATTTATGGCTTGACACCTGCTGAGTATTTTGCTCAGTATGACCAGCGCAGTAGGAATTGGAAAAATTCCTTTTAGGGAGCGACGACCTGCTCTGATATCAATTGTTGGAGTTAGACGTCTGCAGAAGCACGTGAACAACACAAGGAAGAAGAAGAAGCTTGGAGCACAACACACAATACTGAATGTATTACTAGAGAATGTACAAAGATAAGTAGCCCTTTAGGGCAATAGGCGTATATACAAGCCGGGAAAAAAAAACCTCCTAAAGAGGGAAAAAAGTGGACTGGCGGTCCTAGTGTGTTCACACACATCACTACCTAAATATATCAACAAAAAGGATGCAGAAGGAAGAAGTGAAAATGCTGGCAAAGAAAAGGCATCTAAGCATAGTAAAGTAGAGGAAAGAGCAGAAGGACTTCTTGAGCAATAATAATTAGAAGAAGGAGACGAGGTGGAGATCCTCTCACCAGTAAAAAAAGAAATTCACGCCAGTCATTGCTCCATTCCCTGAGAGGTTGAAGGTTTTGAAGTGTTGAAAAGAAAAGCAAAGCACAGAGGAAATTGACATTGTGAAATTACTGGCCGAAATGGAAGTTACTCTGGACATCGGTAATGCAACAGAGTTTCCACAATACTAGCTCACGAATGAATGTGTACTCACCTCCCAGCCATATGCCTCTATATATAATTGTTTGAATCAACGAGGAGCACAAATGTAACTAAAGTCTACAAGTGCATGTGCAATCTCCTGCACTTCTTTGATACCTTCCGCTAGAGTCCACTAGTGGTTGGAGTGATCTTGTCCACTGCGTTAGTACCTTCCACTAGAGTCTCTCACCAATTGAGTTAAGTCTCTCTAGAATCAAGTTAACTCTTGTTAACTTGAGTTAGAAGGCTCTAGAGCTTCTTGGGCAAAAGTCTCTTCCCATGCTCCCTATGGGGATTGAACCATGGACCTCCTCCTTCACAACCATGAGACTTAACCACTAGGCGAAGTAGATTACTTGAATGAGGGCACATGAACTTATGCTTGAGTCTATTCTTGAGATCTTTGGTCCTATGCACGAGTGACCAAACGGTGTTTGATTTCAGATTTGTTTGAAGTGGTCGGACCCCTAGACCATAAACTTACTTTGTTACATTCTTCCCCCCTTGGGAAAGATTTTCGTCCTAAAAAATAAAGCTATATATAGTATCCATAGGCAACCCCTGATCCTCATGTTCTAATACCGGATGAACATGAGCATTCATTCGATTGATTATCCACTTAGAACTTGAAAGTAGAAAACTTTATCTTTTGTTGATCAGCTTAAAACTGGAAAGTCGGAAAACATAACTGGATTGTAGAAACTTTTTCCCATGTTGAGTTTTCTTTTGTTCCATCCTTCCATTTTACTAGGCACTCTTCATACAAATGACTTCTTGTATGTTTATCTCAGGTGCGAAGTATCCTTTCAAGTTCATGAGGAACTGTTTAACTTATGGGAAGTGGAAGAATAACTTGTTGTCCAGTCAGATTATCTAAATCTATTAGAATCTTCCTAAGTCGGCTAACATGGAACACTAGATGAATCCAACTATCTTCAGGAGGTTGTAATTCATAAGCCCGTAAACCACCTTTCTTGGTGATTGGAAAAGGACCACAATATCTAGGCGACAAGTTAGTGCATTGAAAAGTCTTGAACTTTTCCGATCTTTCAGGAACACGAAGATAAACTTGATCACCAACCTGAAAAGTAATATTTCTTCGCTTAGGATCGGCATAAGCTTTTGCACGATCTTGAACTTTCTTTAAATTTTCTTTAGCTATTTTTAACTTAAAGTTCATGTCTTGAAGAAATTCTTGAGCTGCTTATACTGTTTCATTTTGAAGTCCTATTGCATATGGAGACCTAGGCTGGAACCCATACATCAACATGAATGGACTAGATTCAGTTGATGAATTCTTGGCATTGTTATAGGCAATTTTAGCTTAAGGAAGATAGTCTTCCCAATCAATCTGTTTGGAAGTAACATAAGCTCTGAGTATGTCTTCCAAATCTTGATTGAATTTCTTGGTCTGTCCAACCGTCTGGGGATGTTCGACTGTTGTGAAGGGATTCCCTATAGAAGAGATGGTGTGAACCATCTCTTGGGGCTCCACTAGAAGGCACACACATGAGTGCCATGTGGCACTCATGTGAGATGCCACAAGTCACTCCAATTAAGGAGTATGAAATTGAGAGAGGTACGCGGCTGGGCGGCTATTCAAAATTTTCGATCTCCGTGCTCGCGCTTGTCTCAGAAAGGCTTTCTCGAATTCTGTGCTGCAGGCCCCAAAAAGTGAGGGGACTCCTCGAGACACCAGAGTTAGGACCCTACATTGGTATCCGAGCCAGAAGTACCGGCGTCCAGCAGCCGCACGCGCGCTCGTGAAGAGCGAGAGGACGACCAGCAGTCGCCGGCCGCACTCAGAGAGCAACAGGAGTCGCCGTCCGACACGCAGACAACAGGTCAACAAGGACCGACGACCGGAACCAACACAGAGCGCAGCGCCTGAGAGCTCATGCCTCTCATCCCCTCCTCTTGGATGAGAAGAATGAGGACATGCTCTCCTTTATATAGAGAGAAAACAATGGCTTACTCTCTGTATATGGGATAAAAACTCCATTCCATAGGCGTTCGAGTTTTTCTCTTTGTGTGCCGACTCAGAAATTCAGTTGAAAGTAGATGCAATTTTCGGAGTTTTTCCAAGAGGTTTGGAAGTGCTTGGAGGATGTCATGAGCTAAATTTTGGGAAAAAACATGATGGACATATGTAATATGGGCTGTGGAAAAGGGTTTTGGGTCTTGGGTTTTCATTGAAAAGCTTCAATCCTTCAGTTTGGAGCTCTTCAAAGTCTCTACTTCAAGAGGGTTACCTTTTCACTTCCCACCGGTGACATACCTCACTTCTCCGGACCATTTCTTCTTCATACCATATCGGATTTTAAAAATCTTGGTGACGTTTCGAAGCTACGCTTTCAAGCTTTGCTCAGAGACCATCGGTGTTGGATTTGGAAGAGATTTGCCCTATCAAAATCTCTCTGCAGCGCTTCAGCAGGAACTAGATGGCCACTCCCGGGCCTAGTTTTTCTTCATCCGGACTCCAAATCCAATTTTTTCACTTGGGATTGTCTCAAATTCTTGAAGTGCAGGTGCTGGGCAACAATTTGTGGACTGGCGAGGATTGGAAAATCTCTGAAATTGTTCAGTTGTATTCAGTTTGCCCGTTTGAGGCTTTTCCTACGCACTTTTGGTGTTATTTTGGATGGTTTATGGTGTCTAGAACCTCCCCGGACCAGGCGGACATTTCCAATTTTTTTTCGGGACTGGCGAGGAATCAAAATCAGCGGCTTGAAGCATCAAGGACCACCTGGATTTAGCTTCCGCAACTCTACTTTGTATCAGGGAAGTGCTCTTGTGTTATATCTCTCTTCTTCTTGCATATTTAAACTCTATTTCCATTCATTTTCATACTCTCTAGTTAGCAAACGGGGGAAGGGTACCTAAACATGGAAACTAAAGGTAAACAAGTAGTTGAGACCACTTCTCCACCTAGAGAGCAACTAGAGGATCAGGATGCTAGGATGGAAGAAGTAGAGTTAGGACAAGAAATAGAAGAGAATATAGAAGAAAAAGAGCCTTCACAGCAAGAGTACACTTATGAAGAGCTTATAGATGAATTTGTCACTCGTGACCAATTCATTGACTTGAAAGAGCAAACCCTTAAGTTAGAGAAAGATTTGGGTAGCATTACATCTCTTATACAGCAACTTAAGTCTCAAATGATCTCTCTTGAGACTAGTGTCACCTCTTTCCTAGCTAGGAAGGAAAGAGAGACTCCTACTATTCCTCTAGAGATTACTAGGAAAGAGACTTCTCTTCCTAGTAAGTATAAAGGAGAGAGCTCTAGGGAAGCTCCCCTCCTGAAAGACTTAAAGCCACCAACCTTCACGGGGGATGACCGAGATAGGAATAAGGATGCAATCTACACTTTTTTACAAAAGTGGCAAGATTTGCATCAATTGAAGGGCACCCCACCTGAGTATCGTGTGCTAGAGGCGAGTCTTTCCCTCGGCCCACGTGCTTATAAGTGGTGGATGAGTCTTAAGGAGGCGAACTCTATCCCTAGTGACTGGACTCAATTTGAAACTCTTTTCCTAAAAGAGTTTCTTCCTGAAAATGAAGAGGAGAGGAATTGGGATGAGTGGGATAGGATTACTCAAAGAGGCAGGCCTCTTTCAGTCTATCTATCCCACTATAGAGAGATCACTTTGAAGCTTAAGGGTCTAGATGATTTTCAGAAGACCAAAGGGTTTGTTAGGGGCTTGGATAAAGCCATAAAGAGGGAAGTTAGGAGGAATGCCCCTAAGACGTTTGAGGAGGCGATCAAATACGCACAGATATATGAGGACCATAACCGTCCTCAATATACTCCTATGGAGACGGATCAGCCCCTTAAACCTCTTAGCACCACTAAATTTAAGAAAAAGTTGCCTTTTGGGAAAAACAAGGTTTTTATTAAAAAACAAAGATCACAAGGGCCTAAGCTACCCACAGACCAGTTTGAGAAGGCCAAAAGAGAGAACCTGTGTTTTAGGTGCCTATCCCCTAGCCACTCACAGTGGAACTGTCCACTCAAGAAGGGGGAAGAAAAGAAGAAAGGACCAGAGTCTAGTACGGCTCCTGAAAGGGGCAAAAAGGCGGTCCACCTAGTGCAGACCCTTCCCATTCATGGCAGCTCTAGCTGCAAGGGAGTGGAGGTGATGCACGAGGATATAGAGCACACGTGTTGTTTGACTCAGTCATTGTGGTCACCGCAGTTTGGACCACATGACTTGGTCAAGCTACATGGTAGTGTATACGGGACCAGGGTGCGAGTCATGATAGATGATTCTGCCACTCATAATTTCATAAACTATGCTTTGGTCAAGAAATTGAAGGTTCCCCAGCAGCCTAGTGCACATAAATACATTGTATCTATGATGCAAGGGCAAGATAAAAGAATATGGGATACTATGGTATCCAATTTGGAAGTCAAGATGCAGGATTATACAGACCATATGGACTTCCAAATTATGAACATGGAGAGGACAGATCTAGTCTTAGGAAGAGAGTGGCTATGGGGGTTGGGAGATACACTTAAACGCAGCTATCAAAATAACACACTTGAGTTTGAAAAGAATGGAAGTAAAGTTTATATTCAGGGAGAGAGAGATGTACCTAGTGCACCTCTCATCTCATCATTAGAGTTGTATAGTCTCTGTTGTTCACAGCATGTACAGGATATGTTTTTATTGTATAGTCATGATATGGAGCATTGTACAGACAGCTCATCTGATGTATATTTTCATGCTTTGAATGTAAATATGAACAGGACTTTCTACTATTCTTTTTTGCAAGAGTGTGTAGTTAAAAGTTTTAAAGATCTTATGTTTGAATACAGAGATGTTTTTCCCACTGACTTACCTAGAGGGCTACCACCTGAGAGAGGGGACATTGACCATGCCATAGAAGTTGTTACTAACACTAACCCTATTTGTAGACCACCTTATAGGCTTAGTGTTTCTCAGCATGAGGAGGTGGAGAAGCAATTGCACGATTATTTAGATAAAGGCTTCATTAAACCTAGTAACTCACCATGGGCATCACCAATGCTCCTAGTTAAAAAGAAAGATGGCTCTATGAGACTATGTATAGATTATAGAGCACTTAATAAGGTAACTATCAAAAATAGATTTCCAATGCCTAGGTTGGAAGATCTATTTGATCAGTTACATCAAGCTAGGTATTTTACCAAGCTTGATCTTAGATCAGGATATCATCAGATCAGGATTAGGGCAGAGGATGTCCCTAAGACTGCATTTAGGACTAGATATGGGCACTATGAGTTTTTGGTGATGCCTTTTGGTCTCACCAATGCTCCTGCCACTTTCATGAAACTCATGAATAGTGTTTTACGGCCTTATCTAGGACACTTTGTAGTAGACTTTTTAGATGACATTCTGATCTATAGTGCATCAGAACAGGAACACTTGGAACACTTGAGAAAAGTATTTCAAGTACTAAGGGAAAATTCGCTCTTTGCTAAAGAGTCAAAGTGTGAATTTTTCAAGACAGAGGTTAAGTATCTTGGGCATATAGTCTCCCAAGATGGAATCCAGATGGATCCTGAAAAAGTAAGGGCTATTATGGAATAGCCACATCCACAGAACCTGGAGGAGCTGCAGATCTTCCTAGGTTTATCAGGTTTCTATCGAAGATTCATTAAGAACTATGCCAAAATTGCTGTCCCGATGACGGAACAGCTTAAAGGGAAAGGGAAAGCCTTTCATTGGGGAGACGAACAGAAGCAAAGTATGGAAAAGTTGAAGGTAGCAATTGCTACAGCTCCACTTTTACATATAGCAGATCCCAATAAACCATTTGTGGTTGAGACTGACGCGAGTGATTTTGCTATAGGAGCGGTTTTAGTTCAGGATGGTCGACCATTAGCTTTTGAGAGCAAGAAACTAGAACCGGCTCAAAAGAATTACTCCGTCTATGAGAAGGAGTTGTATGCAATAGTCCATGCTTTGAAGAAGTGGCGTCATTATTTATATGGTGCCAAAGTTACGATAGTGTTTGATCAAGAGAGCATTAAGTGGCTCTCTAATCAAACAGACCTTAAAGGTCGGAAGGCCCGATGGGCAGAGACCCTTCAAGAGTTTGATTATGAGCTTAGGTATAGGAAGGGAAAGTTTAATGTAGTGGCTGATTCACTTAGCCGCATGCCTATGCTCAATGGACTGAGTTTTACTCAGATCACTAGTGAGCTACTTGAGTCTATTAAAGGGAAATGTAGGCTTGATCCTACATATTCCGAGATTTGGGAAGCCATAGAGAATGGGGATCGTGATATACGGGTTTCCAATGAGGATAGAGTATCGACGGGTACTCAAGAAGGATTCAAGTGGAAGAATTACAGTGTCCATGATGGATATCTGTTATATAAAGGTAAGGTATGTGTCCCTAGAGATACTGAGATGAGACGGCATATTTTATATGAGTGTCATGACACACCTAGTGCGGGACACCCAGGAGTTAACAAGACTTATGATCTTGTTAAGAGGCAGTTTTATTGGCCTGGACTTCATAAGGACGTCCTAGAGTATGTGCTTAAGTGCAATAAATGCCAGGTCAACAAAGCTGAGAGATTAAGGATTGGAGGGCTACTCCACCCATTGGATATTCCCAATGGGAAGTGGGAGAGTATCTCCATGGACTTTATAGTCGGTTTACCTAAGACACAGAGAGGGCACGACTCGGTCTGGGTAATTGTGGATAGGTTAACCAAAATGGCTAGGTTTATTCCGACACATACTACAGTGAAGACACTAGAGTTGGCTAGACTCTTTGTTGAGAACCTATACCGGTTTTATGGTCTTCCTTTAGACATAGTTTCTGATCGGGATAGGAAGTTTACTAGCCACTTTTGGAGAGCGGTTTTCAAAAGGTTGGATACAAAGCTTAGCATGAGTACAGCCGAGCATCCACAGTCGGATGGGCAAACAGAAAGGGTTAACCAAATCCTAGAGGATATGCTTCGAGCATATGTGAATGAAAGGCAAACTAATTGGGAAGAGTACTTACCAATAGTAGAGTTTGCATATAATAGTGCCAAGCACTCTTCCACTGGGCATAGTCCATTTATGCTTATGTATGGGTTTCAGCCAAGGGCTCCTTATGCAGTTGGCTTGCAGAATGAAAAAGTTCAAGCTGCAAAGGACTTCTTGGAAGAAATGAATGATATGCTTAGACTTGCTAAGGACAACATTAGGAAAGCTCAGGATAGGGCTAGAGCCTATGCTGACCCTCAAAGAAGAGATATCAACTTTGAGGTAGGAGAGCAAGTCTATCTTAGAGTTCCATCTAGGTCTGAAACCATGAAGACGGGACCTTGTCCAAAATTATCTCCTAGGTATTGTGGACCTTTCCAAATACTTAAGAGAATAGGAAAGATGGCTTACCAGCTCCAACTTCCAGAGAATAGTCAAATTCATCCAGTTTTTCATGTTAGCCGGCTTAAGAAAAGGCTGGGTGAATCTGACAACCTCATTCCAGATAGTGAGGTAGTAGAGCCTATTTCTGTTCAATCTATTCCACATGAGCCAGAGAGCATACTACGCACTCGAGAGAAACGGACGAGGAGTCACTTGTATAAAGAGTGCCTAGTAAAATGGAAAGATAATTCAGAAGATAGTGCCACATGGGAGCGGGTTAGCACCCTACAGAGACGGTTTCCCAGTTTCAGTTTACCTTCCCAAGAGTTTTCTTAAGGGGAAGGATATGGGGAAACAACACGGAGACAGGACCATGTATTTATATACATGGGGATATAGTGGGAGTACCATCCTCTTGATTTCTAGACCTTCCAATACCATTTTTGAGGACAAAAATGGAGTTAAGGGGAAGGAAATGTTGTGAAGGGATTCCCTATAGAAGAGATGGTGTGAACCATCTCTTGGGGCTCCACTAGAAGGCACACACATGAGTGCCATGTGGCACTCATGTGAGATGCCACAAGTCACTCCAATTAAGGAGTATGAAATTGAGAGAGGTACGCGGCTGGGCGGCTATTCAAAATTTTCGATCTCCGTGCTCGCGCTTGTCTCAGAAAGGCTTTCTCGAATTCTGTGCTGCAGGCCGCAAAAAGTGAGGGGACTCCTCGAGACACCAGAGTTAGGACCCTACATTGACCGTACTTAAACTTAGTTTAGTTTCAAGTCTACTAAAGACTACTCGCCAAAAATGACTTATAAATCGAGCATCCCGGTCAAAAACTTTGTCTACTGGAAGACCATAAAGTCTGTAAAGCTGATTTACAAATATCTTTGCAACTTCTGAAGTCTTATATGTAGTCTTGACTATAATAAACTGAGCAATTTTAGTCAATCAACCAACTACAACCCATACTGAATCAAAGCCTTTTTGAGTGTGGGGTAACCCTGAAATGAAATGCATGGAGATACTTTCCCATTTACCTTTGGGGATCTCCAAATGATGTAGCAATCATCCAACTTTAAGTTGTTCAAACTTATTAACTTGACATTTATGGCACTTGGATACATAGTTTTGCACATCTCAATGTAAACTAGGCCAATAAAAATGTCATTTGACTAACTCATAGGTTCAATTAATACTAGGATGTTTAACACTTGGATCATCGTGGCATTCAAAAAGTACTTGATTTCGTATGTCCAGAAGACTTGGGACACAAACCTTACCTTTATAAAGCAAATAATCATCTTGGAGAGAATAGTGTTTAAACTTTCTGGGTGAAGTACTTGCTTCATTTGTTTAAGCTTGTTCAACTCCCTTCCATGCTTGACTTTAGCTTGGATCTTCTTTACAGCTTCCTTTCAAAGTTGAAATAAATTCATTTTAAATTTGTACAAAAGTTAGGTTGTTCATTATAGGCATCCCATTTAAGGCATCTTCCACTGCATTGAAATTTCCTTTCCTGTACCTTAGTTCATAATCGAACTCTTGCAACTGTTCGGCCCATCTAGGTTTTCTACCTCTTAAATCTGGTTGGTTTGCAAACCACTTGATGCTCTCTTGATCAAAGACTATTGTTAACTTTAATCCATACAGGTAATGGTGCCATTTCTTTAGAGCATTTATTATAGCGAACATCTCTCGCTCATAGATAGAATAGTTTTGTTGAGCAGGACTTAGCTTTCTACTTTTGAAAGCTATCAATCGACCTTTTTGGTTAGTACTGCTCCCTTTAAGCTGTCAAAGAGATCTTCAACAAACAACATGGGATACTTATTCTTTATTATCAGATTGTTCAATGCCCTATAGTCCATGCATAACCTCATAGAACCATCTTTCTTTTTTACAAGAAGGATGGGTGCAGCCCAAGGCAACTGGCTTGGCCTAATAAACCCTTTGTCCAGATATTCCCTGATCTGTTTCTCAACTTCCAGATTCTAGACATAGGGGAGTCAGTAGGGGTTTTGGGATTTTGGCTTGATTCTTGAAAGCAGATCTATTTGATGATCAATGCTTCCACGAGAGGGTGGCAAGCCATGGGGGAGTTCCTTAGGGAACACATCTTTAAATTCATTCATTAATTCATTGCATTTAGCATACACTTCACGAGGAATAAATGATGAGACATAAGAAACTTGTTTTGTATTATCTCAATCAATTACATCGGTGCTAAGGACCAAAAAAGCTTGTGCTAGCTTCACTACTTACAAGTTTCTTTAATTTTGTGTGTGAAATCAAAGAGGTGCTTGGAATGTTGTGTTCGCCCTTGATCTTATACAACACTCCGTCATGCTGGAATTTCAAAGTGTTTGTATAATAGCATCAGGACAATGAAGGTCCAAGAATCCAAAGCCACTCTCTCCCTAGAACCAAATCTACCTGTTACATGTTCATAATTTGGAAGTCCAATTTGTCTTTATAATCTTGGATTTCCAGTTACAAATTTGAAATCATGGTATCCCAAACACGAGTATCCTACCCGTGCATCATAGAGACAACATATCTATGAGGAGATGGACTCTGAGGAAGAGCCATTTTTTCACAAGTGCATAATTTATTAAATTATGCATCACTCAATCGTCCACGATTATCCAGATGGTGTGACCTTTGACTTACCTGTGCAACTTTACCAAATCATGTGGACACAATTCTTGAGGTTGCCACATGCGTTTGGAAACTTGGCACTTATGGGTACTATCACAGTGCATGATCTAAACTTCTTTGCACTTGAATTTTCATCCAAGTTCAAAGTTTGGATCAGATGAATCTGTTGTTTCCCCTTACCTTTGTTAGTCAAAGAGGCCTTATTATCTCTTCCAACTCGGCAGGTCCTGCTACGATGTCCTCGCTTGAGGCATTTAAAACAACAAATTTACCTTTTGTGCTCTAACAAGATCTTCTTGAGAAAGCACATGTCTAAAAATACGAGGTTTTTTAGACGTGTGTTCATATGATCTTGGCCCTTTGCCCTTGCATTTAGTAGTATTTCTTTGGAAATGACCACTTTCGTGTGGGATATCAATACAAGAATTGTCCTCATAGATTGTGCTACCTTAATCCCTTCATCAAGCAATTTAGGTGTGTGTCTCTTCACCTCATTACAGATTCACTGATTAAGTCCTGGGACAAAACCACGAAGTCGATGGAGGTCATCAAGGGTTTTTAGTTTCAGAATAACATCTCGGTATTCTGAAATGTTAACCGATAATGGCCTTCCTTTTTGTTGAATTCGGTCCATGCCTCCCAATTACGTTCCTCCTCATTCTCGGGGAGAAACTCTTTCTTAAAGAGACGGGTGAACTCAACCGAGGTTGAAGGTTTTTTATGAGTCTCACAGAGACTCATCCACCATGTATAAGCTTTAGGGCCTAGCGATAAACTCGCCTCTACCACTTGCACATGCGCAAGGGTGTTCTTGAGCTTGTATACATCATGCCACTTCTCTAAGAACATCAAAACAATGTCTTTATTCCTATCTTTATCTTCACCCCGAGAAGTAAGGAGGATGTAGATCTTTTCCCAAGGAAAGATCTACTGGACGGCTTTGACCTACTACTTGCCTCAAAGTATTAGCAAAAAGTGGAGGAGTAGGAGTCATCAAGCTAAGATGACTCAAGCTACTAGTTAGGGGAAAAAATTTTTCTTGGGAAATGGATATAATCAGATCCTTCTCCAACAAAACAAACATTGGTGAAGTTGCAGGTCCTATCCATATGGCTACCCAAAGTAACCCTACTACTTCCTTATGCTTCTGGAGTAAGTCCAAAATAGCCTCAAGGTGACTTTGAATTCCACCGAAAGATTGATGAAGTTTCACAACTTCTATTGAGACATTGGACAAACGTCCAAGGCCTTGCTCTCCTCCCAACAACCTACCTTCAAAATCATTCCTATCTTTTAAGGTGGTGTTGATGTCCCCTTGCAGTGTGGTTCCCTCAACATCTAAATTTAATGCTATTATAACTATGTTCGATGCATCAATCACATGACTAGGAATTGAAATCGTTCGCGGAGATGTATGCAATGCACGTGATACTACTGGCGGACTAGTCATGAATGAGGATGCTACTAAAATGGGAACTGAAACATACATCGATGCGCTAGTACTACTCGTCAACATGGCGTGGCTTGAAGTCCCCTCGATTACACACAATCCGTTAATAAACTTACTTAGATTCCCTAACATAAGTAGTGTGTGGGATAAAATCAAAGGTGCGATGCACAAAATTCACAAGAAAACTTCCCTGCTTTGAGGTGGACTTGATTCTAGCAAAGAATGCTAGAATAACGACATAGCAAAAAGATCTCCAATCCTTCAGATCTTCACATCTTCACTTTGACTTGCTTCGTTCTTCTCAAGATCAAGCAATGAGGTAGAACTCGGTTATGATTCGGGTTCGCGACGAGTATAGCTTCTCAAGGGAAGAATTTGGGTTTGAGATGGCTCCAAAGCTCGGGTTAAGCAGGGATTATGGACAGAATTAGATTGAAATTTCGTGGTAGGAAATGAAGGACTCAAGCATGTTAGCGTGATGGTTTAGGTGCTTAAGTCTCTTATAAAAACTTCATGATTTTTCCTGGCAAGAAATAAACGACTCGAGCATTTTAGCGTTATGGTTTGGGCACTTTAGTCTCTTGTAGGAAGTAAATGGTCCAATCACTGTCGGCTACGCTTGAGATAACTCCTTTTTCTCTATTCTTGAACGTTCTGCAGTGTGAATAATAACCGATTTTAAATCATCCTATCAAATTAGATACGAAGATGTGTAGCACATGTGGATAGGGGATTTGACTGCTTTCCTACACGTCACGAGTCCAAATCCCGCCTTCAAGCTGCTATTCTTCTTTTGGCTTATGGTTTGAACTTCTGTTGCACCCCAAAACAAGCTACAACATTGATTGCATAGGAATAAACTTGTGTCGATGGGACTCCTCGCTTGAATAAGACGATGCTCTCTTTCTCACGAGGTCATGGATTCGAGCCCCCTTTGTGATCGCCTTTGAAAGGTAATTTCTTTTTGTAATCTCCTATTAGAGATACATCCATATGGCTGCCAAGAGAGATTCAAAATGAATCTTTGCAATTCATCGAGAGAGATTCGCCGAGTAGCCAACAAGAAGATGATGACACAAGATTGAAATAAGGAGATCTCTAATGGCCAACTATAAGAGCTTGCATGAAGATGATGATGCTCACTCCAAAGTCACCATGGAAGCTTTGATACCAATGCAACAGAGTTTCCACAATACCAGCTCACGAATGAATGTGTACTCACCTTCCAGCCATATGCCTACATACATATCTACTTGAATCAACGAGGACCACAAATGTAACTAAAGTCCACAAGTGCATGTGCAATCTCCTCCACTCCTTTGATACCTTCCACTAGAGTCTGCTAGTGGTTGGAGTGATCTTGTCCAATGCGTTAGTACCTTCTAGTAGATTCCACTAGTGGTGGTTGTACTCATCACTTGAGTTAACTATCTCTAGACTCAAGTTAACTCATGTTAACTTGAGTTAGAAGGCTCTAGAGCTTCTTGGGCAAAAGTCTCTCCCCTTGCTCCCCATTGGGGTTGAACCCAAGACCTTCTCCTTCACAACCATGAGACTTAACCACTAGGCTAAGTGGATTACTTGAATATGAAAGCACATGAACTTATACTTGAGTCTATTCTTGATATCTTTGGTCCTACGCATGAGTGACCAAACGGTGTCCGATTTTAGATTTGTTTGAAGCGGTCAGACCCCTAGACCATAGACTTACTTTATCACGGCTACATTGCTAAGATATTCCCCTGCATGTAGGAAGCAATTTTACAATGAATATATCATGAAGCCCTGAAAATCCCAAGATAAGAAACAACACGAGAATGATATCCACGACATCATTCAAAGTATTACAACATAGATCGATTCGAATGCTCCTACTATATTGATGGTTGAGATTAAGGGATATGCAGTCCTAGGTGCTCAATCGGATAGTGGGGTGGTTGTCAACCTAATGACTGAGTACATGATGAAGGCTCTCGGCCTAACCCACATGGAGGAGACTCTAATGACCCTCAAAATGGCGGATCAAAGTCAAGTGAAACTAGCAGGTCTTCTGAAGAATGTGAGCACAGTTGTTGGAGGATTAGAGTTTAGCATCGATTACCTGATAGTTAAAACAAGGACCTCAGAAGACACATTCTCTATTTTATTGGGGTGGCCATGGCTAGTGCAAGCCAACTCTGTGCATGATTGGTGCACATGCCTTATAACAATTGGACCAAAATCTGACCGAGTATAAATCCAAGTATCTCCAAATTTGACTGACAAGAAGTTGATGACAGTCAATGAAATGGAAAAGAAGGCAAAAGAAAAAGTAAGGCAAGAAATGGCACGAGTAAGGTTTGCCTTGCACAAAAAGAGTCACAAGGATCTTCTTTAGGATGGGTTCAATTTGCAATTATTCAAATTCCAGAATGCAAATAATAAGAACCCATTAGCTTACAAGGACGATTCGGACCAAGAATTACTAGGATGGATGACACGCACGAGTCAACTTGACCACTACATGATGAGTATAGACTCAAGAGAAAACAAAGCTACCAAGTCCTTCGAAAAAGGGACTTCAGAAGAAGATTTAAATCCCGAACTGGTTTCACCAATGGAGGTAAGATAATTAAGAGAAAGGATTAGGGTCCTCGAAGCCGATCTCCAAAAGAAATGTCAAGAATTTAAAGTAGGAGCAAAAGCAAAGTCTAAAGCACAAGAAATGATCGCGAAGGCTGAATTGAAGGAGCTAGACCCGATCAAAAAAGAAAGACCCAACGATTTAGTAGCCAGCCATGCGCACGTGATCAGGGAGCACTTTCCGTTCAAAGCAATATCGAGAGGTGAAGGATATTTGAGAGAAGATAATGTGGAAAAGTGGGAAGTTCTCGTAGAAAAGTTCTTGAGCGTTGGATCACAGTTACCAAATGATGTACAAGAAAACATCAAATTGGTACTAAAGAATTTCAGCAAGGCCTTTGCATGGTCATACAATGAGCTGAGAGGGATTGATCCCTAGATTTGTTAGCATTATATAGACTTGGAAGAAGGGGCTAGATCAATATGTCAAGGACTGAGGCAGACAAATCTAGTCTACTCGAAATTGGTCAAAACGGAATTGACCAAGTTATTGGAAGCGGGATTCATATACCGCATTGCATTAAGTGAAATGGGTATCACCAATTGTGGTTGTCCCAAAAAAGAACAATAAAATTTGCATTTGCATAGACTATCGGAAGTTAAATGAATGAACGAAGAAGGAACACTTTCCTGTGTCGTTTACTGACCAAATCTTGGACAGAGTAGGTGATCATAAAGTGTACTCATTTTAGACGGCTTCAACGGATACAATCAGGTTCAGATTTATGAAGAAGATGAGCAAAAAACTACTTTCACCACAAAATGGGATACATACACATATCGTGTCATGCCATTTGGGCTATGCAACATACCAACTATGTTTCAAAGAGCAATAATCGCATCATGTCAAGATTATTTGCAAGATTGGATGGAGATATTCCTCGATGACTTTTCCATCCAAGGAGACTTTGAGAACGTGATAGAAAGAATCGAAGCTATTCTAAAAAGAAGCATTGAAAAGGGCATCGCGTTGAATCCTGAAAAGTGTACGTTTTGAGTAAGAAAGGGATTGCTCTTGGGACATGTGATTTTCAAAAAAGGAATCTCCATTGACGAGGATAAGTTGGAAAAAATTGGGTGACTCCCACCCTCTCAGAACCTGCAACAACTCAGGGGATTCTTGGGACATGCCAACTATTACCGGCGATTTATATTGAACTTTGCCTCAATAGCCACACCATTGATGAATCTTCTGAGGAAAGATCAACAGTATCAATGGAACATAGAGTGTCAAACTGCATTTGATTGTATTAAAGAGAAGTTGATAAATGTGCCAATTTTGGGAGCACCTAATTGGATGAAAGAGGTTCATGTGCACATAGATGCTTGCCATATCACGGTCGGGGTAGTGTTTTGTTAAGCTGACAAAAAGAAATCGGATCATCCAATTTATTACACAAGTAACCTGAACAGTGCCGAGAGGAACTACATGACTATAGAAAAGGAGTGCCTATGAATGATCTTTGCAATAAACAAGTATTTGCACTATTTGATGGGCAAGCACTTCACATTTTATGTGGATCATGAAGCCTTAAAGTATATCATCAACAAATCCGAGTTATCAAGACGATTGATGAGGTGGATGTTACTTCAGCAAGAATTTCAAATTACGGTGGTAACCAAATTAGGGAAAGTGCACATGCTTGCAGATCACTTGTCTCGAATTGTGAATGAAGAATCAATCTCCGGTGTACCCGATGACCCTCGTGATGGTCATTTGTTTCAGATTGATGCCAAAGTACCATGGTACGAAGATAAGAAAAAAATGTTAGCACTGACAAAACACCATAGTATCATTGGCGGACAACTCTATCAATACTTTATTCATGAAAGCATTTATTGAAGGTGCCTAGAGGAAGAAGAAGAGACTATGGATTTAAGGGCATTGCATCATGAACCTTGCGGTGGGCATTTCACAGGTTATTTGACAGCCAGAAAGGTCTTTTTGGAAGGATATTCGTGGCCGACACTATTCAAAGATTGCCACACTTATTGTAAGAAATGCGACAAGTGTCAAAGGATGGGTAAACTAACACTAGCACATGCAACTCCTCTTACGCCGGCACTGGCTCTTAAGCCTTTCGAGAAATGGGGAATTGACTTCGTGGGACCCATTGATCCTCCCTCCAGACATAGGTCCAATAGGTATATCTTGGTTTGCACTGGTTATGTCACCAAGTGGGTGGAATCAAAAGCTTTGAAGATGGATCGAGCCATCAATGTAGCCAAGTTTTTGTACAAACAAATTATTACATGGTTTGGGTGCCCGTTGGAAATAGTGAGCTATAGAGGATCGCATTTTGTCAATGAACTGATCGAGGACTTGATGGTGCTATATAGAATCAAACACAGAAACAACACTCCATATTATCCGAGGGCAAATTGTCAAGTTGAGATTACCAATAAGATTCTTGAATAGACCTTGACAAAGATGGTGGCTACTCACAGGCGAGACTAGGATGAATGGCTTTTAGAGGCCTTATGGGCGTATTGAACATCCTACCGGGTGGCGAATAAGATCACTCCGTTTTCACTAATGTATGGCAAGGAAGCCATCTTTCCCATTGAAAAAGAAGTCCCAATGTTGAGGGTTGCCATCGAGGCCAAGCTGGGAGAGGAAGAATCACTAAAGGAAAGATACATCCAACTGGTCAAGTTAGAGGAGAAGAGACTCATTGCACAATAGAGCCTCGAGGCTATTCAAAGAAGATGAAAGGAGAGACACGATAAGAAGCTCATGACCTATGCAATTCAAGAAGGTGATCTGGTGTTAGTTCATGATAGCAAATACTACAAGTTCCTGGGAAACTTCCAAACAAGATGGATAGGGGCATTTAAGGTGGTGGAAGTCAACTCAAATGGTTCTTTGCAAATACAAGATGTAGATGGAGAATGTGACCTAGTGAAGGTCAACTCACTCCATGTCAAACTGTACTTCAACGAGCATTAGGGCAGGAGAGACGGGACAAGATTTAAAAAGAAGAATTTTGTAGAACACGTGTACATAGAGATACATACACACACACACACATATATATATATATATTATACACACACACACATATATGTGTGTGTGTGTCTGTTGTTAGGCTGCCGGAATGTAATTGAAATTATTGGAAAATGTAATTGGAAAGGATGCACATCGAAAGGATGTAGCATAACACTTGTAACTTTTTGATAATGAAAAAGTGGGGGAAGCAGATGCACAGGAGAGCAAGATGCCGGACTATGGGTCTGTGCGATGCACCTCTGGGTCATTTCGGCACAAGTTTTTACTTACAGTGGTGTATTGATCTTTACTGTTTTGAGTATTAAGTCATTTTGGTGATCTTGTCTATGTGATATTTGGTTGGTGAGGATATAAGTTTAATTGTGGTTGCGCGTCAATCGCCGGTGAAGAATCCATGTTACTCTACATAATTAATTATCATAAGTTTATCACAGTGATATATTGTGGATGCTGTTAGAAAGTTTGGTGGTGAAATTGTTAATTACAAGTTGCGGGTGGATGGATAGTCAGGATAAAGTGATGAATAACTCTATGCAATGAATGTTTCCTTTGGGAAAATAATTATAGGGCCTTTGTAATACAGACCCCTGACCATCCCAAGAACCCAGTAGTTGATTTATTCCCATAAGTCGTTAACACTGGCACCGGCCATGGGGCATGGAATAGCCAGTCTGAGGGCAGATTAAGGTTGGATGAAAGAAAGAATTCTATGATATATGCCTGTAACACATTCTGATGAATCTTATCCAATGTACCAAAGTGATCAGCATCCGTGGAAAGTTACTAGCATGTTGGGAACACCCTCCGGTGGTAGTGGTGAAGGACAATCATCTGAAGGAAAGCGTGAGACTCGGACTAGTGGAGTGGCACCACAATATTTTGTTGTTCAAGGATTACAAAGTATACCATAATTTCAATCCGTTCAATCTATTGAAAGTGTAGTCAGTGGAGTAGGCGCTGATTCCGGTGATAGCTTGGTGAAATCCGGTTACAACCCAATTTTTTGCTATGATTCCGATGGTACTAGTACATTTGTGGGTGAAAGTTCTAGTGAAAAGTCATCTCAGACATGAATTACGATGAATGGCAGTTGAATTCAGACATGTCTGATCGACTCAATGATACCATATGACCGAAGATTTTGCAAAGCGACTACATGACACAACAGCAATCAGAATCAGCTTGTTCAAGTAATTCCGAAGTGATACTTCCTCTTGATTTAGACGACATGAGTAGTACACCACAACAAAAAAAAAAAAAAAAAAAAAAAACAACAACAACAATAGGTCATACCTCCACGACCGATACCTGTCGGAGTCACATATACTAAATTTGGTGGATTTCGAGGTGATGATCCTGATGCTCATGTTTGTGCTTTTGAAATTAATTATGTTGTACTCAATTATCTAGCGGATCCGGCATATAAGGCTATAGTGTTTCAATCCACTCTTGTTAATGAAGCCGATCGTTGGTTAATCGAATATGATATTAATCATTTTGGTGAATACGATGATGTTAAGAATGCCTTCTTACAATGTTTTTGATTAAAGAAAAATGTGGCTAAAATCTTTGATTATTTACAAAAAAATAGACAGAAGCCACATCAAAGTGTGCAAGAGTATGCAACTTTATTCTGCACTCACCTACGACAGCTACCTTCAGCGCATGCTAATCTACCAGATGATGTGATTACTCAATGGTTTATTAATGGACTAAACCCCCCAACTCAAACAAGTTATGATAATTTGATGTGTGGGTGGTATGACCTTGGATGCAATCATTGCTATGGCATTACAATTGGAATATAAGGTTGGTGGTTTTACCGAAGATCTAGATTGGTTAAAAGCCTCCAAGAGTACGAACAATGATCCACTGAAACAATTATATTGCACTAAATGTAAGAACTCAGGGCATACTACTTCATCTTGTGCACTAAATCAAATGTGCTGTGCTATTTCTAATACAACAAGTCATTCTATTGAAACTTGCCTATATAATGCAAAAGTACAGACTAGACCAACTGTAAATGCCATAATACAGGAGCAGGGTCAACCGTCCGCCCACTATGTACCATCGCATTTGAGGAATACATCTTATCAAACTTATAGAAATTACAGAGGACCACGACCAAATAATTTTGGATAGCCTCGTTGGAATTGGGACAATCCAGTGAAAGTGCATCTCTCCCACCACCAAGATGCCATTTTTGTGGAGAAATTGGATATATCTGTAGATATTGTAAAGAAGCATCCGAATATGATAAGCGAAGAAAAGAACGACAACATCCAATGGTAAATATGGTATACATCTTAGTGGTAGATACACAAGTGACAACAGTTCAAACACGGTCCGGTAAGAAGTTGCATCCATCTGCTGAGATTTTTGAACCAAGAATTCGAGAACAATAGCGGATGTTTCCTAAAGCAAGCACGTGGGCAAGTAAAAAACCAACTATCTTTCCCGATCTGCTACCGTTGGTCCAACAGAGAGTACAGAATACCCAACCGAAAGAGATGGATCCGGTCCAATTACAGTTGAAGGACACACCGGACTTGATACCTGGTACGTCGAATTTTGATTCTATGTGGAATATTTCATCATAAGCATCTATTATGATCCAGTTGGGGCAACTTTTATCATTGGTCCCTGGTATTCGACAACAATTTCAGCAACAAATTAGTCAAGGAACTTCGTGCACACCTGCTACAACAACCATCAGCCTGAAAACTGATTCTACGGTGGATCATGCTATTCCTTTAATTACCGTATGGTATAAAAACCACAAAATTTCACAAGTATTAATTGATGGAGTGTTGCAGAGTTAAAAGAGAGCACAAAGCAGAGAAAAAGACGGGCCCCAAAATTTTTCTGATTTGAACATCATATTTTTGTATCATAACCATTCTTGTAATATATTTTCCGTTGTAAATGCACTAGAGGAGTCCTCTAGATGCATCCCCACAGAAGATTAGAGATTTACCCATGTAAAATAGTAGGAAACTAGTCTTTTAGTAAATAAAGTGCCGGTCTCTTGTGTGAAAGGACCATTGTTAGGGCACAAGTATATAAGTCAAATGTGACTCTTTGTAAAGGACTTTTTGCCATTGTGAGAATAGAGAGCACATAAATTCGAATTTGTGTCTTCTTCACTCTGTATCTTCTTCTCTGTGAGCTTGTATGCATGTGTATTGCTTGGAAAGAGTGTTTGTGAGTGTTGTCTATCCATGAAAGTGTTTATTTGCTGTAGGTAAGGTGTGTGCGAAGTGTAGGAAGTGCTGAAGTGTAGGAAGGTATTTCCCGCGACTCAGTATTTTGCTCATAACTTGAAGTAGGAGCGTCAGAATTGAGTGAAACCACTGCCATTGGATGCGTCTTATCGAGAGCTTCAAAACGCATATGCTATTCGCTATATTTGAAGCTTGGAGCTGGGAGAAAAGTCCAAAATACTGACGGCTGCTGCACCAAGTATCGTGACACCATGACCAACAGTTGAAGCTTGTTTGGATAAGTCTTTGCCTTGTTTACACTCTTTGAGTAGTTCATTTGCATTGATCATCACATGATTGCATGTCCTCATACACTCGGCTAGGTTTGTATACTCTTTGGATTGATAATTAAAAGCGTGTATCCCCACTATATGCACTTGAGAGGGGATTGAGGTTTAGTCTCTTTCTCCGCAAGTCCTTAAGTTGGTACTTAGGTCAACACACTTTTTGTTGAGTATCACGATATTTCCCTCCGATCGTGTATCGTTTCATACCGATCGCGATACTTGCTAAGTATCGCGATACTCGACCGCGGGAGAAACGATACTTGACCCTTTTTCAAAATTTTTGCTAAGATTTTTCAAGTTTTGATTACACACAGATGTTTCACAACGTCTTCTACCCTCTCCTCACTCTCTGTATCATATGAAACACACTTTTTAATCCCTGAAGGTTCTAAACGATACCTGACGCAGATCGTTTGGCTCTAACAACTGAATTCAAATGGTAAATATGAGCATATGTGAATGTGCTTACCTCAAGCTCTCTCTCTCAACACTTTAATCACACCCCAATCGCTCTGCGCAGCTCCCACAACTCGGACCACAGCTCACGATACTCGACAGTTTCTCTCACGATACTTGCTCACAGATACAAGTAACTTGCAAAGTGACTTTTTGGGCTTTTTATACTTGGGATTTTTTCTACTTAAAATGAAACAACAAGACAAGAAGTAAAAGCTACTCTAGTCTACTCCCTCACTCTTCCTACTCTCCTCCTACCACTCACTTCCCTAGACTAACAACTCACTACACACACTCCAAGAATGAGAAGTAGCGAGTGCGGCTGAAAATGACTTACCAAAGAAGAGAAAATCACCACTCCTTCTCTTGCTCCAATGCAAAAAAGCTACTTACCAACACACGAATGCCTCGGTTTGATTCGTCACTCCCCGGCAACGGCGCCAAAAAGTGTGTTGACCTAAGTACCAACTTAAGGACTTGCGGAGAAAGAGACTAGACCTCAATCCCCTCTCAAGTGCATATAGTGGGGATACACGCTTTTAATTATCAATCCAAAGAGTATACAAACCTAGCCGAGTGTATGAGGACATGCAATCATGTGATGATCAATGCAAATGAACTACTCAAAGAGTGTAAACAAGGCAAAGACTTATCCAAACAAGCTTCAACTGTTGGTCATGGTGTCACGATACTTGGTGCAGCAGCCGTCAGTATTTTGGACTTTTCTCCCAGCTCCAAGCTCCAAATATAGGAAATAGCATATGCGTTTCGAAGCTCTCGAGAAGACGCATCCAATGGCAGTCGTTTCACTCAATTTTGACGCTCCTAGTTCAAGTTATGAGCAAAATACTGAGTCGCGGGAAATACCTTCCTACACTTCAGCACTTCCTACACTTCGCACACACTTTACCTACAGCAAATAAACACTTTCATGGATAGACAACACTCACAAGCACTCTTTCCAAGCAATACACATGCATACAAGCTCACAGAGAAGAAGATACAGAGTGAAGAAGACACAAATTCGAATTTATGTGCTCTCTATTCTCACAATGGCAAAAAGTCCTTTACAAAGAGTCACATTTGACTTATATACTTGTGCCCTAACAATGGTCCTTTCACACAAGAGACCGGCACTTTATTTACTAAAAGACTAGTTTCCTACTATTTTACATGGGTAAATCTCTAATCTTCTGTGGGGATGCATCTAGAGGACTCCTCTAGTGCATTTACAACGGAAAATATATTACAAGAATGGTTATGATACAAAAATATGATGTCCAAATCGGAAAAATTTTAGGGCCCGTCTTTTTCTCTGCTTTGTGCTCTCTTTTAACTCTGCAACATGGAGGCTCAGGGGTTAATATTGCTACAACCACACTCTGTAAGAAGTTAAGATGGACTCAGATTGAACCCGTCTAGTTCTTTGTAAGAATGGCTAATCAATCACGGGTACATCCAGTGGGTTTGGTGCATGATATGCCCATTACCCTACAAGGAGCAGTGTTCAAAATGACTTTCGCTGTCTTGGAATTACCTGAATCAAGCCTTGATTACATCTTATTATTTGGAAGACCCTGGTTGAAGAAGGCAAAAGTACTATAGGATTGGCCTGCACATGAACTTATTTTTAAAAGCAATCACTAGAAATATGTTGTACCCTTGGATGATATGAGACCCTGTGACTTTCATGCATGACCTTATGTGGCAAAACCCGTGCATATGTTGGATGGCCTTTCGGATGACAAAGAAGAAGCTTTTTTAGGATTTGTTAGCACTGGGTACAATTGATTTACAAGTGTTGGTAGTAGCCAGAGGCATAGAAGACGCGGAAGCATGTAAAGGCAGAGCAGGGAGTCAATCGAATCAAGTTTTCAAAGATTTATGTTTTATAAATACTCTTCAAAACCTCCAACAGTGATTTTCATCACTATTGTAACATATGTAACATAGAAAAACCTTTTTTGTAATCCATAGCTCCATTATTTTTAGACACCGTTTACCCCTTCAAATAGTACTTAGGACCTATTTTTTAACTATGCCGGTCACTAGATGTGAAACCGGTCAAAACTAGTCTAGAATCTATAAAAAGAGCTAGAGAGCTCATTTTTGAGGTTAGCTTGTTTGAGTAGAGAAGAGCTTAGAGCTAATTTGAGCTTGTAAGAGTGTTCTTGAGTAATAGAATTGATTTCTCACCTTCCATTGTGTCTTGCTTGTCTCTTCGTAGTGTGTGTGCATCTCTATGCTTCTCACCTTCACTCTCACTTCATCTCATATTCACGATCTTCATATCACTCCTATCTCTTCCGCGGATTGACATTAAGGAGGTGGAGCTTCTTAACGTGGTTCTCACCATTGTGCTAGAGCAACACCAAATTTGGCGCCGTTGCCGGGGATCGAGTATAGGACGAATGTGTGATGGTAAGAGTATAGCAAGAAGTGGCGTTGGAAGGTAAAAATTTCAGTTTTTGTTGTTGTTTTTAGTTAGTTTTTAGTGTTTTTCACCTCCCCCACACTCCATCTTCATCACCGCATCATCATCTTCATCTCCAAAAAAATCAAAAAAATCACATATTCACCCATTCTCCTCATTTCCCCTCATTTGTGCATGTGCAAGAGAGAGAGAGAGCTTTTGTGCTTGTGTGTACTTGTGTGTTTTTGAGTTTTCTTGCAGGTACAGAGCTCCAGTGCATCAGGAAGGCTGCAAAAAGGTAAGAAAATCACTTTCTGTCAAAAATTGTCGACTGTGTCAGACCATCGCGATGGTCTGCCAAGTTCAGAATTTGAGGTAAGCGAGTTCATGGGCGTGTAGGCGACCCTTGCGCCTCTAGGAATCCATTGCTGCATTTCAAAAATTCACACTGTGGTGGACCATCGCGATTGGCTCAGACCATTGCGATTGGCTTACGCCATCGCGATGGCTCGGCCGGACCATCGCAACGGTCTCACGCCATCGTGACGGTTCACTTGAACCATCGCGACGGTCCTTGACCATCGCGATGATCCCGTCGACCCCACGCCATCGTGATTGGCCTATGCCATCGCCTCGATAGTGCCACGTGGCAAGCTAGACCATCACGATTGCTCACTAGCCACGCCATCGCGACGAGACCCTTACACCATCGCGAGAACTCAAAATTTGGACCATCGCGATTGGCTCACGCCATCGCATCTGTGACCATCGCGACGGTTCACTTTGAACCATCGCGACGATTCACGTTGACCGTTGACTGATGCCATCGCGATTGCTCACTCAATCGGACCATCGCGATGCTTCATCCCGACCATCGCGATTGCTCACTGAATCGGACCATCGCGATGCTTCACCCCGACCATCGCGATTGCTCACATTTAGACCATCGCGATCGTGCACTTCAGACCATCGCCACGGTTCGCGCACACGCCATGGCGACAAGTTCGCCTGGACCATCGCGACGTCCCAGACCATCACGATCATCTCAGACCATCGCGATTGCTTACCCCAAACACAAATTTTAGGATTTCAATTTTTGAACAATTTTGGGGCTATTTTTTGAATTTTTTTGGATCATTGCACTCATAGGAGACCCCTTAGCTCATATTTAAAGAGAAACCTGTTTGTGAGTTTTCACCCCCCTAGCCTAAACGGTCATATCTTTTTCATCTGAAGTCCGTTTTTTGAGCTTAATAGCTCGTTGATTTTTAGATAAGCTAATTTGAGGTTGACATAGTGGGACTAGGAAAGAAAGGGGGCCTTGGGAAGAAAATTTTTGCCAAAAGTTAAGGGACTTAAAAGTGTATAAACTTAGGTGCGTGATCATCCATTGTGATATTGGTCTAATATTGGATTTTTCCAGGTCTAGCAAAGGCAATCAAGGGCAACCAAAGCAAGGCAGTGAAGGGCATAAAGCTTGGGAAGCGCGGCTTCTTGGGCATCAGAGCAACCAGAAAAGCTGACTCGAGGTTGGAAGATTACTCAACCCCCTCAGTCAATTTTTTTGCTTAGGATAAACGTTAGCATTGTGGATTAACGACGATAGGAACACCTCAAGTTCAAAAGACTAAATTTTTCAAGTCCAAGACTAAAAGTAAAGGTGTGTGATACGAAAACCTAAGGGAAAGAACCTAAGTCTGACGGAACGAGAACTCAAAAGTACCACGGAAAGTCGAATCCCTGACGCATACATTAAGACAAGAATCTAAAGAAATTTAAAAAGAATCAAGAAAGTAATAACAAAGAATCATTGGCGATCTGAGTGTGTACTGAGTGTGCAAGGAAGAAAATTAATGAACCTTAGATCGGGCAGACACATAGGTAAGTCAGACCGACGAAGCCTTAGATCATCAGAGGCAAGTGTAAGAACTACTGCACGATCGTGGGCTCAACAATTGAACACTAGTTATCCCTACGAGAGCTCAGATACGAGTGAATCAGAAATGGCATTTAGCTCAGAAAGACCAGAAGGAGGGTCAAATGTAGCATACTTAGAAAGACCAGAAGGACCCTATAGGACTCAGTTAGAATTTCTCTGAACCAACCGCTTAGGTGCCCGCATCTATGAGGATGGTTTGCGAAGACAAGTAGTGCAAATGCACAACCCCGATCAACCCATTGGATTGGAACGTCCAGTGGTGAAATTCGAGAGAGACGCGTACATAGACAAGGAAGGAAAGATGTATATCTTAAGTACGCAGCCAAACAATACGAATGAGTTTGTCGTAATTCAGATAGAGACAGAAGCAAAATCCCAAGGAAAAGAACCAGTAGGAGAAGAACCTAGAACACCTAGAGAGAAATCTGTATTGACACGAGTACTAGTTCCAGATTGGACCCCTCAGGATAACAGAAGCATAGAGTTGTTTGTAAATAAAGAAACTGATGAAGCATTTTGGAGGTACAGAACAGAACAACCTAGCGAGGTAGGCTCCATTATAATCTACGAGTTCAAGGACCCGGATACACATGGAAAGGTTGTATACCTGGATGAGACTTCAGAAAGAGTCTTTGTGGTGCCTGACCATGCTAGAAACACATACACATGGAGAGGTGATTTAGTATTCCCTCCATCTCGAGCAAACATAAACGTGAGCCAACAAGGGGAGGAACATCCTCAGCCCATGGCATGCAAAGAGAAAAGAACAAAGAAAGACCGGAAGTAAGCTTCAATCATCCCATAGGAAGAGATAGAATGACCATAAACACGGACAGAGCGGATAGACAAAGAGACCATGGAATATCAGGTGGTAGAGATGATTTTTCTCTACCAAGACCACGAGAACACGCAAGAATACTAAGACCCACTCAGTTAGTGAAGTCCATGAAAAATTACTTTGATGGGACAGGAGATCCCTATGACCATGTCGCAGAATTCAAGCAAGTACTAAGAGCCGAACAAGTCGAAGACATGTTCACGCAATACAATGCTTTTGGACTAACGTTAAAGAACACAGCTTTAACTTGGTTCCAACCTTTGCAACAAAGGCAATTTAGAGACATCCATCACTTTTTAGAGTCATTCATCACTGAATTCTCTAAAAGTGGGATCAGACATGATACGTCTTCGTTGATTCATAGTTTCAAACAGACCCCTCAAGAAACAGTTAGACTGGCAGGACGTAGGTTTAGACAATATGTTGAAAGATGTCCAATGCAAGAGCTACCCTCACAAGCCAAACAAGTGTCATTGTTTCTAGACGGCTTGTTGAGCTCTAAACTACGCTCCTATGTGTACCTAAAAGAACCCAGAACACTAGAGCAGTGTGTAAGAATTTGTATAGACATTGAGGACAATTTAGGAGATGAGTTGGAACTCTCAAAAGTCTACCAGGACTCAGATTGTTCTTCTCTAGCATCCACAAAATTGTCTAACTCGATAGAGGACCTAGCAGAAAAAGTGGCCCAGAAACTAGGAGTTTCTAGTAAACAGGTTCCCAAGTTAACAACTAACGTACATTGTTACACTTGTGGTGGAAATCATTTGGCAAATGTGTGTCCCAATGCAACACAAACACAAGCCAGCCCTAGTGGCCAATACTGTACAATTGAGAGAAGATACACAAATCACACAGCTCAGGACTGCCCATACCCGCAACCAGGTAGGTATCAAGGCCAATACAATGCTCAGCCTCATTACTATAGGCCTCCTCAAAATTACCCTTATCAGGCTCAACAGAGACCTCAACCTGTCTTAGCTCAGCAGCCACCCCCACCAGCGAATGTCATCTCTGTCAAATACGCTGCTGCAGAAGAGAACCTAAGTAGGGCCTTAGTGCCTTCTTCACCTTTGATCACAGAGAGTGACCCGAACTCAAACAGTTTTGACTCAACTCATATAGATAGTCCACCCGCTTATTACACGGAGTCACTAGAACACGTGGAGACATATCATTATGATAGTCCACCAGTGGAACCGAGTTGGGAGCCCGAATACGCTAATGTGATGTACACAAACCCAAATCCACGGCCCCAATTGAGACAGCAAAGACCACAGGGCCCTAGAGGACCATGCTTTAGGTGCCAAGGAGATCACTTCATAAAGGATTGTCCACATCCTCCGATAGTAGGGCAATCACAGTACTATAACATACAAGGCTTTTGTGCCGATTGTGGTAAAGAGCACATAATCAAAGATTGTCCTAAGAACCCAGTTAACGCTTCAATTGTGACACCAATCAACATGATAGGTATTGTAAATAACGCAGATGGATCCAACCCTACATACGTGCCTATCCAAGCTATAACCAGAGCCCATGCGCTCTTACAGAACCAACAGCTTAATCAAGAGAAAATAGCCAGAAATAGTGAAGTTGCAGAATCTAGCAGTAAAAAGATAAAATCTTGGAAAGATTCTAGAGAAAGAATTAAGAGAAAATGGAGTAAGAAGATAACTGAGTTGAAAGGAAGTTTAAAGGAATATAGAGCCAAAATCCTAGAACTGACTTCACAGGAATTGAATCAAGAGAATCTAGCTCAAAAATCAGGATCAGTTTTAGTGGAACCCATACCAGAAAATCTAGACATGATGTTTCGTGCATATCAGGCTAGATTAAAAGAAGGACCGCAAATAGCGGAAATGAGTAAGAACTACCCACGAGCTGATCTAGGAATTGAGAGAACTAAACTTTGTATGAAGATGGTAGAATTAGCACAAGCTTTGTTCGAAGCCTCTAGATATCTTAATTGGAATAATATGGCAAAACCTGAATTACACTTTCAAGGACTAATGGAGAGGCTAGAATACTTGATAGAAAGCAAAGAGAAAAAGGATTGGCATAGGAACCCTACTGTCCCAGAGACACAGGAAAGGAATGCACCATCCCTGTCTCAAGTACCCAACACAGAAAGTCAAGACAACCTGTCTTCCATACATAAATATTCACATGAATTTTTGAGAGAAATCCAAGAAGAAAAGTGGAGAAAAGAACAAGGAACCCATCCTCCTATTCAAGAAATAGACGATTTGCAGGAGCAATTTCCCCAAGATATCCCCTCTATTTACGATGATGTAGAGGAAGAACAACTGAGTGAACACACGGGTTTTGAATCTAATTCTTTGCAAGAATTACCTCAGTTCACAGGACCTTGGGAAGCAAAGTCTATTAGTATGAGAGCACCCACGATAATAGTGAGGAATGAAGAATCAGTAATCCCAAGAAACACGGAAGTGATCAAGAACACTAAAGTACAATGTAATCTCACTCTAGAGGAATTGTTAAAGGTTAAACCAGAACTATGGAAACATGTAGCAAATCAATTCCCTGAGCTTGCTACTACTCCCTCACAGATAGGAACACACAAGAAGGTACCAGAGATACCCGTAGAAAAGATCGGAGATGTAAGTGAAGGAGAGGAAGGTAACACTTATCTTCCAATAACCCATCAGGGCTACACCATGAAAGCCATCTTAGATTCAGGAGCCGGAGTAGCCATCGCTACCACCGCTTTATGGAAATGTTGGGGTAAGCCAGCACTCAGACCTACCAGGATGAAGCTACAAATGGCTGATGGACATATAGAAAAACCATTAGGCTTACTAGAAGGCATATCTCTCACCACTTGTGGTGTGGAGTTTGAGCATACCTTTGCCATTTGTGACTTTGCGAAAAATCATGCTTATGAGATGATATTGCGACGACCATTCATGCGTTAGTTGCAAATTGTACAAGATTGGGGAACTAATTCTTTGTACTTGCAACATTTAGGAGTGACTACTAAAGTCAATCTTAAAGACTATTCCCATAGGGATGTACCTCCAATACAATGGAATACCATCCATAAAACACAAGTAGAAACAGAATCAGTACACTCATTAGAGTCAGACCCCTCATGGTTACACGAGGACACTCACTTATGGATGTGTAAAGTTGCAAAACAAGAGGAAGAACGGTTAGAAGCAAGGACTTTAGGTGCAGAGCAACATCCAAGAACCCTTCAAGACCCAGCTTATGCACCAGTAGTATTCCCAGATGAAGAATTCGAATCCCATGGTTGGGCAGAGATCTTAGCAACCATGGATGTAGCCATCAATGAAGAACAATGGACACCCCACTGTGACGAGGATGGCTATGACATTTCAATTTTCACGATAGAGCCAATTATGTGTGATTCAGTTTTAGAAGAGTGTGAACCGAACACTGATGCATTCGAGGACGCGAGTGATTTTGATTTAGAGTCAATTATTAGGGACCCACCCTTTGCATCAGAAGAAGAATATTTCTATGAAGTAGAGACTCGTCCTCAGACACACGAAGAAATCATGAATGATGTGAGAATAGCCACTCAAGTGACTAGCAAGAGTGAAGGCAAGAAAAGAAAGAAGACAGAAACCATGTCAGAAACAGAAGAATCTTTATTTGAGGTTCCTGAGAACTTCAAGAAACATGAAATAGAGGATAGAAGAATCATGGTACGAATGCCAAACAGAAAAGCTGATGTTGGAGAAGCATATGATAATCGAGAGAAAACCAAGAAAATAATAGTTGCCATAGAAGGAGAAGAAGAAAAGTGTACATACATTGGGCATGATTTGACGACTGAAGAAGAAGAAGAATTAGTTGCCCTATTGCGTGAATATAGAGATGTTTTTGCGTGGAGTTACAAAGATTTGAAAGGAGTAGATCCAGACATATGTTCTCATAGAATCCCTATGACTCCAGATGCAAAACCTATGAAACAGAAACCATACACGTACAATGATAACTACGCTGCGAAGATTAAAGAGGAGATAGATGGCTTGATAGAAGCAGGATTCATTTACGAAATTGAGCATACCGAATGGGTATCCCCCATTGTGGTTGTGCCCAAGAAGAATGGAAAATTGTGTGTGTGTATTAACCTTAAAAAAGCTAATGCCGCCACGATTAGAGATAGTTATCCTCTTCGTATCACAGAACACTTATTGGAAAGAGTTGCGGGCAAGGAAGTTTACAACTTTCTTGATGGTTTCTCAGGCTATAATCAAGTAGCCATTACTCCAGAAGATCAACACAAGACGGCTTTTGCCACAGAATGGGGCATATTTGCATTTTGTGTGATGCCTTTTGGCTTAACAAATGCACCTGCTACTTTCTAGCGACTCATGAGTCATGTTTTCAAGGAATTCTTACGCAAGAATTTGGAAGTCTATGTCGATGACTTATGTGCACATTCAAATGCAAGACAAACACATATCCCAGAGTTAAGACAAATATTTGACAAATGTCAAGAATATCAGGTTTGTTTGAACCTAGAAAAATGTGTTTTCATGGTCAGACAAGGCAAAATTCTAGGACACATTGTGTCAAAGAATGGAATTTCTACAGACGAAGAAAAGGTGAAAGTAATTGCAGATCTACCTAGACCAACTAATGTGAAAGAGGTACAGGCATTTATGGGCCATTGTGGTTATTATAGACGATTCATACACATGTATGCAATCATAGCCAAGCCATTGTACTCTCTTTTGACTCATTTTGAATGGATAGATAAATGTGAGAATTCATTCAATGAACTCAAACGACGTTTGTGCTCAGCACCCATATTGACAACCCCAGATTGGAGTAAGCCATTCCATTTACATGTGGATGCATCCAACTACGCCATAGGATGTGTGTTGGCACAACCCACGAGTGAAGGTAATATAGATCTTCCCATAGCTTACGCGAGCAGACAGTTGAACGCAGCAGAAAGAAATTACACCACTACAGAACGAGAAGGATTAGGAATGATCTACGCAGTAAAGAAATTCAGACATTATTTGTTGGCAAACAAGTTCAAATTCTTTACAGATCATCAAGCATTACTGTACTTAGTCAACAAGCCATGTAACACAGGACGATTAATACGTTGGTTTCTATTACTCATGGAGTATGATTTTGAAGTAGTAGTCAGGAAAGGAAAGACACATCTTAGAGCTGACCACCTTTCAAGATTAACCACAGGAGAAGCTCCTCAAGGGATAGCGGATGAATTACTAGATGCATACTTGTTTAACCTTGAGATAGCACCAGAATGGGCTAAGCCTGTAGTCCCTATTCTCACGTATGGACCCAAGAATCCTAGGATAAGGATCAATGAAGGAGAGATTACCAAGTCTCAGAGATATCAAATCATACCAGGAAGTATATATAAACAGGATAATCAAAAGATTCTTGCTTGTTGTGTAGATGAATCAGAACATGCGAATTGGTTGCAATTAGCACACATAGGTGCATTAAAGCAACATCATTCGAAACATCGTACATTGCAGACTCTACATAGACTAGGAGTATATTGGCCTTCGATGGAAGCAGATGTCTACAAGTTGTGTAAAGAATGCCATGTTTGTTGTGAAAGACCACCAGTAGAACATGCTACATTATATCACGTGTCTCTCACACCAGACTGGAGTGAACCTTTAGTGACGTACTTGAGGACCCTAAAGGAATGACTTTAGCACGACAACGCAGTCTAGAGCAGGAAGCTCAAGACTATTCACTTATTGGCGATAATCTATACAAAAGAGGAAGAGATGGATACCTAAGACAATGTATTCATGAAAGTGATTATCTGAGCGTACTAGAGACTGCACACCAAGGTGTTGCAGGAGGTCACTTTGGACCAGATAGGATAATCAAAGCCATCCTCTTTGCAGGATTATGGTGGCCCACTCTTCACATGGATGCACATACCTATGTAAAGAGATGTGATGTGTGCCAAAGAACTCAATTTCCTACTCGCAAAGATGAAATGCCATTGAAACCCATGATGGGCAGACATGCATTTTCTAAGTGGGGCATAGACTTTGTAGGACCCATTAACCCCCCTGCAAAAGGAACACATGCTGAATACATTATTGTTGCGACTGATTATCTCACCAAATGGGTAGAGGCAAAAGCCACAAAAAAGAATGATGCACACACGACTGCAAAATTCTTATTTGAAAATGTCTTTACGAGATATGGATTGCCTATAGAGTTAGTGAGCGATCGAGAAATCACTTTCTAAACCAAATCATTGAATATTTGTTACAGGATTTTATGGTGATTCACAAGAAATCCGCACCATATCATCCTCAGGCCAATGGTCAGGCTGAAAGCACTAACAAGATCCTTTGTAACCTACTGACGAAACTCGTGAACAACAAACGTTCAGATTGGGACAAACAGTTACACCACGCTGTTTGGGCATATCGAGTGGCCTACAAAACCGTACTCAATGCAACTCCCTTTCAGATGGTTTTTGGTCAGAATGGTGTGCTTCCTTTGGACTTCTTGATACTGACCCTTAAGGTTGCACAAGAACATCAATGGACCGGCCATGAATTATCAGCAAGAATAATGGACTTGGAACGATTAGGAGAAACCAGGCTGAAAGAAGCAGCAGGAATATACGCGGCAAAGAAGCGACAGAAAGCATATTTTGATGCACATGTGAAAGATAAAGGCTTGAAAGAAGGAGATTTAGTTCTAGTATATACGCTGAAACAGCACGCACGGAAGTTAGAAAAGCGAGGTTATGGACCTATGATCATCAACAGACTCTCGACAAGTAGAGCAGTACAATTAGCCACCTTAGAAGGAGATATAATGCCTAATTACATTAGTGGCTGTAGAGTCAGTTTATACCAAGAACCTCTTACTGAGGATATTCTTAGACGACTCACGTTGGCAAAGAAGCGTAAGGAGGACGAAAATAGAATACGAGCTGAAGCTCAGGCAGAAGCTATAGAACACATTAAGTGCATGAAGCTAAGAAGACAAGGACTAGGGAGAGAACATTAAAACCATCTGGAAACATCACCCAGATACCCCATGGCCATGTGTCAAGTAAAGTCAACCACTCATCCTAGCATAGTGGACAGGAGACCATTCATTACAGTCAGGCTAGAGCACGGCAACCCTTGCCAAGAGCTCAGGGCTTTAATTGATTCAGGTGCTGTGACTAGTGCGATTAGATGGTCCCACTATAAGGATTCATGAATAGAAATGCGGCCAATTGAGGCATACCTCATAGGGCTAGGAGGCATGGAAACCCCTTGCATGGGTGAGGTGGATCTTCCTATCCTCATAAACGAAGTGACCTTGACAGTGAAGCTACTAGTGTGCCATGATGATGACTTAATAGAACCCCTAATCCTTGGCCAAGATTGGCTATACGATCACTCAGTGGACCTAAATCTTAGATAAGGCTCCTTACAGATTGGAACCTTAGATCAGAAGCGAGTGATACCGCTTGACTTCCCTAATGGCATTCCGACTGAGGATTGTAGCCCTAGACCCTATGAAATGCATACGACGGAAGACCGGAAGATCTTTGGTCAGATCAGTCACGTTACGTCTACACCAACCCATGCGGGCTTGGCGATGGACAATTGTGCATCAGAAGGACGTCAGGAGATTTTCCCTTGGGCTTCCTGCAAATTAGAAGGGGCAATTACCCAACCGCTTGGTCAAATGGACACAATCAGCGGTCAGGTGGGCTACATCAGTGGAAACATGGGCAAAACACCCTGCGGTGCCCATCCTTCCACACTTACTACGGATTGGCCTAGATTAAAAGTACAAAACGGAGCACTTCCTAATGGGCAGGTTTCACAAGTGTTGGACCTCCCTTCTTTTCCAAAGCAGAGTGTCCATCTGACCTCTCAACCTCAACCACAAAGGAGTCAACCACTACGAAGGAACCTAGACCGACGGCAACATCAGATGACGCAAAGAGGAAAGCAGTCTCAATATCATAAAGCAAGCGACACAAGACAAATATGGGTGCCAAAAGGACAGAGCGCACCGACTGATTTCAACAACGCAGACCTTGACAAGAAGAAGTTTCAGCAGAAGCAGAGACAGTATCCAAAATGTTCTGAACATTCTTCTACGAATACAAACATTCGACAGATTTGGATCGCCAAGAAGTACCTAATGAACCGACCCACACCCACAAGAATTTGGGTACCCAAACCATGTACTATAGCTCAACCCTCAAGCCATGTAAAATATACCCCTCGAAAATCTTTTCAGCCCTCCATACCACCAAATCCGATATCATGTTTTGTCCCTCCGCAAAGACCTATACCCGATCACAAACTCTTAGGAAGTGGATACCGAAACGTATCCAGAAGTCTTCTCCTAACCCCTTGTCTAACATAACTACCACCATGACTAATCTACAACCTTGTAATAACTCATTCATAACTGAACCTTGTATAAATCCACACACTATAACCCAACATCACCTGTAATAACATCTCATCAAAGAACTGCATGCAATATCTGAAAACATATAGGTGTCTAGAGACCTGCACTAGTTCTGCAAGAAAATTGCATCAATCACATCACAACACTTGGCTACACGGGTTACACATTGGCTATGGAAAGGGATTGCAGTCTCACCTTAATGGGATCATAATTAATTTCCATACTAATGTGCTAATCTTTTGTAGCAGATCTTTTCCATTAGCACGACAATCATCATGCAAACCGAAGAAGGACCATCAAAAGCAGGCCCCAGCGCGCCTGTAGCACCTATCGGTATTTTACTCGCAGAGTCCCATCCGACGGCTCCACCGCCAGAATTCCAAGGGTTCCCAGGACCCATGCCTATCGACGACCCTCCTCGAGGCTATACTGAGAAGATTCATCGCAATTCTCATTGGTTTCAAGGGCTGGCAGGACCATTGGCGGATGCTAAGTTTATATTTGAGGCTAATTTGACTTTTGATGACCGTACATGGGGCAAATATCAGTTCTTCTCAAGAGAGTTTGAAGGGCTACAGAACACACAAGACTTAACACATGTTTGGGCAAGAGCCGGCTTCACATAGTATTTCAGTGACCCTTTGCCTAAACCTGACTTCTATAGATGCTATTATTTAATCACCACTTTGATAGCTTCAGAGAACAAGGATCTGCCAGGAACTTTTATTTTGCCATCTTTAGTGAACGATCCACCATATAAAAGATTTTATCTTTCTAAAGATCTGATTCGAGCTGCCATCAAGATTCATGGAACCCACACGCCCACAGAGCGAGAAAGGTTAGTTCCTGACCCTATGAAACGTGGGGACATCACTAAGTGGGAGGAGATTTCAGCGATCACACCTGAGCTTTCAAAACCACTACGGATATGTATGCAGCATTTTGCTTTCCCCGCTCAGGACAGATTCACAATGCCTCACAAATGAATATGGCTTGGTTTGTATTTATCTTGTATTGGACCCCAGATAGTTGATCTAGCTAGCTGGATCATTGATCAGATGTATTTAGCACAACACAGATGGGAAAGAAAGAAGGTCATCAATGGATGTTGCACCCTCACGCGCATTGTATATATGTGTTTGGCCTACGATTGACCTATCGAGCGAGTAATGACAAGTGAGGAGGTGAAAGCGTTTAAAGGAACCACAAAGAAAGCTAGGAAGGCTAGCAAAGGAAGAGCAGGAAAGCGAATGAGAGGAATTATCCCCTGCCTTCAAGTGCCAGAATCACCCCCACCACAACCATCTCTAGATCAGTCTCCGACAGAAGCCACTCCCACAGTACAACCTATTCGTATATGGTTATCAAGACCAGTTGTAACGGAGGGCACTACCAGCACAGTTGCTCCTCAAGCAGCCACAGTCCCAGGACCTACCACCACTACGGCAGAAGTTCCCACCACTATCGATGCGAAAGCTTTCTCTTTTCCGATACCCCATTTAGGAACAGAACAAGCAAACACCACATTTGATTTTGAGATGCAGGACGTATTTTCAAGTGAATTTCAGTTTTCAGAAGGCCAGATCTTCTCTCAGGAATATGAAAGGCCCAGCTACCCTACCACACCGCGAGATCAACCACAAGGACAAGTAGTGTCTAGTTCCGAAGAGGAAAGAACATAGACAGATGAAGATGAAGGCGATGACGAAGCCAGCCAGGGCACTCATGAATCCCAAGAACATGTGCAAATAGACGAACAAGGACAACAAACCGACACCCAAGGTGACACGAGCACACACGAAGAAGAAACCTTCGAAGCAGCAGCTTATACACTGGCCATTAAAAAGTTATACCGTACTATGGAAAAGGTTTGGGCGCGAAAGAAGTTGACTGACGAAGAGAGCCAAACACTTATAGAACAGGAGCTTGTCTCGGGCGGGTTCAAAGAAGTATACATCCGAGGTTTCAGAGAGCTTGTCAAATCAGTTGGACCCACTGACGCCTTAAGATATTTGCAGAGAAAACCGCTACCGCAGTATGACCCCCGCAGAATCCGCCTACTAACCAAACCTGGTGAATACATTCGGGTACCCACCGGTGGTCAGTCTTCAGAACATGCCAGGGAAACACGTCTTGTCCTTGAAAGCTCATTGGCAGAAGACACCATTATCGTCGACTCCCCACCCCGTACTACCGCTGTACATACCACCACAGTCGTCGAAGTACCGACCACCCCACCCGCTCCCCCATCACCTCCCATCCATCCAGTCTCCCCCATACACCCCCCTTCTCCCAAAACAACATCCTCCTTCTCCGGTGGAGTAGTAGAAGTCGTCCTTACTCCCATTCATCCCACAATTCCCGCACCCACTCAACCTAGTCTACCCCCTAACACATCCACCTTTCTATCCAATCCATTTCTCCATCCATCTTTTCCATCCTTCCCCACACCTCCAAGACCCCTTTTCCCATTCCCACCTCCATTAACCTTCTCCCCAGTCTCACCTCCCCGACCCACAGTAACCCCTCTTTCCCCTTTCCACCAAGCCGTCCAAGACAACCCCTCTGTAAATTACTCCTCAACCTTTGTAAATCCTGTATTTACACCCACACACTTACCCACGATCACACCACTATTCACAGTCACCGCACTCGACACCACATCCAGCGATGTGGATATATCACCCCCCACTGCACCTCCACTCACTTCAATTGTGGCACCACAATATTTAAGCACACCACATTAATTATCAGCAGCTGCAGAGGACAACCAACGATTTGCAGTCGCAACTTAACTCATTGTCTATTGAGAATGCCTCACTGAACACCCGATATCAAGAACTACGTGAGGCTTATCACAAGCTGGAACTAGAAAGTGAAGAGAAAGCCAAAGAGGCCACTGTTGATCTTCACAATTTGTTAAGGACCCAGACAGTTCGCAATGCGACGCTTACACGGAACATGGGCTTACTCAGAAGACACCTAGCAGTAGCAAAGGAAGAGAACCAGCGGCTACAAGAGCAGAACAGAGAAAATTTAGAAGCTGCTCTCGATAACCCAGACCAACCATTAAGTCCTAGCCGGTTCAAAGCAGTGCCCTCCGAATCAATGAAAATGTTGCTCGATGATCACATCAGATTGCTCGACAAATACGATCGAATGAACGAAGAATATCATAAGCTAAAGGAAGATCATAAACTACTCCAGCTCAGAGCACCTGCAACACAAGGACTACCAGCAACCCAAGGATTACCAGCTCCTATGAACCCTTCTCCTGACATCCTAGAGGAACTCAACGCATTACGGGCCCAGGTATCAACTCTTGAATCAAGGATAGCTATATACGAAGCACCACCAAGGCCGGATTCCCCACCAGAGCTCCCAGCCAATGAAGAAAATGTAACCATTCCGGTGGAGGAAACCTTTGAAGAAGCCTACGAGCCACAACCCATCCCAGGAGGACAAGTCACGGCTAAAGGCCAGATGACTTATGAACTTCCAACCCCCGCATGGATGAAGACAATTGAAGAGCTTGGAACCACCCACTCAGCACGAGTAGAGGCGCAGCTACACACAATGGCAATGATTGAGGAAAGAATTCTACAGTCGCCCTACTTTGCTCATTTGGCCCCCCACAGATACATATCAGGGCATGAGCTACAGTACAAACCGTATTTTATGCTAATGGCCGAGTATCAGTTGGCCATAGAGAAAGAAACAGGCAAGAAACCATCTCACGCTACTCAGTTTTAGCCTGATGATTTGCCACTGGATGCGCAGCAAGGTGAGATTTATCAACCAGAGTGGCGTAAAGATCTTTTACAAGAATATCCTGAGATGATGAGTACTTGGGTAAAGGCACCACTACATTTGAAATACAACCCATGTTGGGGACCAGTGCCACGTCGCCGCTCCTGGACAACATTTGCTATTAAAGTACAGAACAACAAGCAGTGCCAGGATTGGTTAAATTACGCATATTTCAAGCCACCCATAGAACTACCGACAGTGGGATACATGATGGCCACGATTCGTCACTGGCTCCCTCGCTTGAAACACATGGACAATATAGCAGTGCACATGACTGTCAAAATCTTTGACATGATGCAAATGGTTTTCAAAGTCTTCCGTCGTGTAAAGGCACCTCATGTAAACACCCCGGGCTTCGAGCATGGCAATCTAGATCTCGCATACGATATGAGTACAACGCCATCGCTACGGGTGTGTTATGCCTGGCATTGCAGAATCAAATATCTACCGGCGTGCTACAAGCAGACTTTCGAAGAGATGTTCACAACCGGTTTTTGGGAATACCATTCAGAAGTGTTCATCAGCAGGTCCACCCACCTCTTACACTTATTCGCCTGTGAACAGATGGTATATTCCACACATTATCGACTCCCGCCACTCGATGAACCGCAACCAATTGATTGGGAGAAACTCGAGGCAGATTTGGCCCGAGGCATTCGAATATTAGAACACACCCTCGCTCAGGAACTACTACAGAACTACATCCGACAGACCGCCCAACAAGGTTCTGTCGAGGATGACAGAAGCGAGAGGGAGGGGGGTGTTGGCAGTAGCCAGAGGCATAGAAGACGCGGAAGCATGTAAAGGTAGAGCAGGGAGTCAGTCGAATCAAGTTTTCAAAGATTTATGTTTTATAAATACTCTTCAAAACCTCCAACAGTGATTTTCATCACTATTGTAACATATGTAACATAGAAAAACCTTTTTTGTAATCCATAGCTCCATTTTGTGCAAGCCGAGGAGTCCTCGAGCTTGAGGAGCTTAGGTAGAATGAGCATATCAATTTTGGTTATTTTTAGACACCGTTTACCCCTTCAAATAGCACTTAGGACCTATTTTTTAACTATGCCGGTCACTAGATGTGAAACCAGTCAAAACTAGTCTAGAATCTATAAAAAGAGCTACAGAGCTCATTTTTGAGGTTAGCTTGTTTGAGTAGAGAAGAGCTTAGAGCTAATTTGAGCTTGTAAGAGTGTTCTTGAGTAATAGAGTTGATTTCTCACCTTCCATTGTGTCTTGCTTGTCTCTTCGTAGTGTGTGTGTATGTGTGTGTGCATCTCTATGCTTCTCACCTTCACTCTCACTTCATCTCACATTCACGATCTTCATATCACTCCTCTCTTCCGCGGATTGACATTAAGGAGGTGGAGCTTCTTAACGTGGTTCTCACCATTGTGCTAGAGCAACAACAAGCCATAATGGATAATTGGACTCCGACCACCTGTACCGTTGTTCCTCTCACCAAAGAAGTGGAACCAGTTACGGATCAAGTTTTGGATGCTACTGATCTCCAACACTTACTCTCCCCACCTGAGGATATTTCCATGCCCCGATAGTTTTATGTACCGGAAGATCAACTAATCACTTGCAATTTGGGTGACGAGGTTAGCCCACGCCCAGTCAAGATTAAGGCCGGATTATCTGAGACTTTTCAAGACGATTTACTACAGTTGCTGATGTATTTTCTTGGGACTATCGTGATATGAAGGGACTGGATCCTCGCGTCTACCAACATCGTGTGATGGTGAAACCAGATGCTCGACCAATTAAGCAAGAGAGTTACTGGATGAATCCCAATTATGCTATGCAAGTGAAAGCTAAACTGATTCGGCTGTTGAAACTAGGCTTCATTGTTCCCATTAAGCACGCCAAATGGATCTCTCCTATTGTCATTGTCCTAAAGAAAAAGAAGCAATTATGCATTTGTGTGGATTACCAAAAATTGAATGCGGTGACGGTACCCGATCCCTTTCCACTACCCTTCTTGGATACTATGCTAGATAATGTTGCAGGAAGAGAAATGTAATCTTTTTTGGATGGTTATAGTGGCTATAATCAGGTACGAATGGCTAAAATGGATATTCCCAAGACCACGTAATTACAAATTGGGGAGTATATGCTTGCACGGTGATGTGGTTTGGTTTACGCAATGCTCTAAGCACCTTTCAACGATGCATGCAAGAAATATTTTCTCCTTACTTAACTACGTTTATGTGGGTGTATTTGGATGATTTTCCATTATCTGGTGATACATCGACTCACCTCTACCACCTCAGATGCTGCTTTTCCAAGTGTCGGAAGTTCTATATTTGTTTAAATCCCAATAAATCCGTCTTTTCAGTTTCTTGTGGCAAGCTACTCAATCATGTTATTTCACAATAGGGAATTCAAGTGGACCCTGATAAAGTTTGTGCGGTGTTGAATGCAACCCCTCCTAAGACATCAAAGGAAGTTATGCGATTCCTTGGTCAAATATGGTGGCATGGTCGACATCTCCAGTGGCTCACTCATGTGGCTATACCGCTTAATCGATTGATTACTAGTAACCCTTGATAGTTTGTGTGGACGTAGGAATGTCAACTGGCTTTTTGATCGATTGAAAACTCTTCTTAGACAGGCTCCTATTTTACAAGCTCCTAATGGGCAACTTCCTTTCCATGTTTTCGTGAATGCTTCCGATATTGCAATCGGCAGTGTGTTAATGCAGCAACATGACAAGTGGTTTCGTCTTGTTTATTATGCCAGTCAACGACTAGTAGCTGCTGAATGTAATCATTTCGTTACTGAATGAGAATGCCTTGGTCTCATCTATTTGGTGAAAAAAGTTCGGCACTATCTATTGGGATGCTAATTTACCTTCCATGTGGATCATGCGGCCTTGGTTTATCTTGTAGGACAATAACATTTAGGGGGTAGATTAGCTCAGTGGGTGTTGTTGCTTCAAGAGTTCGGTTACAATGTTGTGCATCACCCTGGATTAGCACATGCTCTCGTAGATTTCCTTTCTCAACTGGATTTCGATGAGCCTACTGATGGCATTGATTATACCACTCCGGCCATTTATGTGACTGACTCAGTTTAGGATGATTCCCAGGCATTACCTGTCTCACCTTCGTATTATGACACCCTCATGATTTTTCTAACCAGCGGATGTCCTCCAACTACTACTTCAACAATCGGTTGTCATAAATTGACTATGTATAGTCACCAATTTCGCATCCTTGTGGGACAATTGTATTATATGGATCCATCTGGCGTGCTATTACGATATATTCCTCCACATGAAGTGTCTTCGGTAATTGCAATGGCTCATTCTAATCCTTCTGGTGGGCATTTTTTGGTAGACCTTATGTATCGAAAAATTCTGCATAGTGGATTATGATGGCCCACAATGCATCATTATATTAGTGCTTATATTCAACAGTGTGATGCCTGCCAACATACTAGACAACCCTTACACGGGCATCATTGTCTGCTTCAACCTGTCCTTCCCCTTGAACCCTTTCAAAAGTGGGGATTGGATTTTATTGGTCCCATTATGCCTCCTGCTATTGTTACAAATATCCTTAGTTGTACTGATTATGCTACTCGTTGGGCCGAAGCTTGGACAGTACGATCAGCAACTACTCCAGTGGTCACTAAATGTTTACTTCGTGATGTTTTTCCTCGTTATGGGCTACCTTTGGAGATTGTTTCTGATCAAGGCACTCATTTTGCTAATACATTAATGCAAGTTTTGACCCAAACCTTCAGTATTTTCCATAAATTTAGTTCCCCTTATTATCCTCGAGCGAATGGATTGGCTAAAGGTACTAACAAAACCCTTCTTAATATGCTAAAGAAACTTGTTCTGGAGTGCTCGGAAAGATGGGATCAATTTCTTCCTTTGGTCTTATGGGCTTACCGAACTACTTATAAAGTTGTTATCGGAAGTACCCCTTTTAAACTGGCATATGGTCTTGAGGCAATTGCACCTATGGAATTGGTGGTACCTAGCTACAGGTGGCATTGGAGCACAAGTTATACCTGAAGATTCTTTCCCTTTCCAGTTGGATGTTTTGCGGTCTTTGGATGAAGAGTGTCTAGAAAGCTTTTTGGTTCTTCAAGAAGTTCAATTGTAGCAAGCTAAAACTCATGATTGGTTCCTCAGAATTCCTGTCTTTACAGTAGGGCAATTAGCTCTTTTTTACAACACCAAGTCTAATCGATCGTCGGGAAAGTTCAAGATTCGTTGGTTCGGTCCCTACCGCATTGCAGAACAGATTGGTCTGGCTAATTTTCAGTTATCTACATTGATTGGCGCTCTCCTCCCTAAACCCATTAATGGATCTAAACTCCATCTGTATTGTATGTCATCCACTTCTCCCTAATTTTGTGTATGTTTTACTTACCTTCATTAGGATCACGTTTGTTTCAGTATCTTTAGCCCATTGTCTATGCTACGTGCTTTCTGGTTGACCATACTACCGTAATCCTCCTATTTTTTATTAATTACTCGTGTTTCTCCATCGTCCTCCACGAATCAGAATTCCTTAATGCGCTTTTGTAGTAATGATCCACGCATGTTTCCCTCCACTTGTGATGATTATGTTCTACACCCACGATTTCACCCTATGTTTTCTACTTAACCGGTGTCTTCGTACTCTTTTTCTTTATTGTGTTACTTGCACTCTGTTCATTGTGTGCCTTGCATCTTGTGCCTTTTGCTTACTTTTTGTGCCATGGAAGCTCTAGCAAACATCATCACCTTTCGTGCTAGCCTTTCCCTCGACCTGGTAGAATTCCTTCATCCTCGTGGTTTGCTATGTTCACCGAGTTGCCCTGGCATTCAGTGGAATGTCATCCCTACTTTGCCTCCATGATTGCGGCCATTGCCAATATCACCCCAACAGAATCCTGTTGGCCCATTACTTGCCTTAACCCGCGCACAGTAGTTACCCTTAACACTGTGGCCAAAAGGTTTCATTTGATGCATGAAGGTCGTATTGAAGTTCCTCTTCTACCAATGGCAACGCTGAAGCAGTTATTTCCCCAACAATCTTCCAATAAGTTCGCCATCCTGTGCGACCCGAGCTAGAATGTTCCGCATTACAATTTTTGGTGACCACCCTCAACCTCCAAAAACGAACTTATGGTATATCTCGACCTTTCTATTCTTTGATTGATGCTGCCACTCGTGAACCTGTCAATTGGGCATTATTCTTTTTTTGGCATATCCATCATGAGTGCCAAATCATGCATCAATTAGCCAAAGGTGAATGTCCCCACACCCATTTGCCTCACCTTCTTTCATTCCTCCTCCCCGTAGTGAACCCTATTTCGAACCCTCCGACGGGTAATTTGTTGTTACGCGAGGAGTTTGAGCAGGTAATGGGATGTGACGATGACAATGAAGACCTTTTTCAAATTTCTGGGAGAAATGCAGGAAGGTCAGCCCTTCTCAGAGCTAAGTTCATGCCTCTTCCAGTAAGGTAATCCTTCCGGACACTTCTTCATCCGAATGCGCCTTCTTCCACACCCTTGCCTAAGGAGAAAACCCGTTGAAGACTGTTGGTAGCAGTCAGGGAACCGAAGGAGCCACAAGACGAAGAGAGTCAGAGCGAAGGGACAACACAAGTAGACATGGCAGTCAAAGAAGATCTGGCAAGTAGGCCATCTAAATTTTTCAGGCATCAAGGAGTTGAGCACACAAGAAGACAGAGCAAGTAGGGAGCTCAAAGGTATGCATGACAAATCAATAGAGGAAATCCCTACACAAATAGTGATTTTCATCACTAAAAACCATTGTAAATATCATTTCGTATTTTTGTAGCTCCATTTTGTGCAAGCCAAGGAGTCCTTGAGCTTGAGGAGCTTTAGAAGTATCTACCTGCCAATTTTCATATTTTTTAGATCTCGTTTGAGCCCTCTAATAAGCCCTGGAACCTAATTTTTAACTAGGCCGGACACTAGGTCTGAATAGGGCCAAAGCTAGTCAAAAACTATAAAAGGAGCTAGAGAGCTCATTTTTGAGGTTAGATTGTAATTGAATTGAACTTGTAAGAGCTTTTTGAAAGTAATCCAAGAACTCCATTGCTTCTCACTCTTTGTCTTGCCGTGTGTGCGCGTGTGTGTGTATGTGTGTGCATGTTTGTGTGCTTCTCACTCATGCACTTGTGCCTCCACTTGCTCGAGGTCTTCATACCATCCTCACGTCTTCCCGGATTGACATTAAAGGAGGTGCTACTCATCACTGAGCTACACCAAATTTTGGCGCCGTTGCCGGGGATCGAGCTTTGAGGACGAGCGCGTGATGGTAAGACGTAGATTGGAGACATTGGCGTTGTAGGTAATTTCTTTACTTTTCCTATTTTTCTCTTTCTTACCTTACCACCATCATCACCATCATCATCATCACCATCTTCCACCTCCATTTCCATCATCGCGAAAATTTCAGTTTTTTGATCATATCACCATCTCCACCTCATTTCCCTCATTCTACTTGTGAGAGAGAGCGAGAGAGCGATATTGCGTGCGTTGTTTTTTGCATGTTTTTTGAGCATTCTGCAGGTCTTGCTGTATCACCATCCCCAGCACTCTGCGCAGGTACGGAACTGTACGGTCTTGTCTCTGTGTCGCCGGGTTCTGTCAATTGCGACCGACAGAAAAATTGCTCTATTTGCTAAACAAAGTGCATATCCATGACCTACAGGCCTAGAGCTTCCAAAAAATGTGTTTAGTTTTTTGAAATTCCTCAGATTTCTGTCAATCGCGATCGCTCTGTCAATCGCGATCGACAAACCACGACGGACAGACCTGTCAATCGCGATCGACCAGCCAATCGCGACGGACAGCCCACGACGGCTCTGTCAATCGCGACCGACAGAGTCAACGACCGATTGACCACGACGGACAGAAGCTACGCGTGACACGTGTCAATCGCGATCGAGCCATCAATCGCGATCGACCTATCAATCGCGACGGACAGCCACGACGGACCTATCAATCGCGACTGACACAGTCAACGACTGTTTGACTACGACTGACCGAGCCTTCGTGACGGACCTGTCAATCGCGATCGACACATCAATCGCGATCGACAGAGTCAACGACCCTTTGACCACGATTGACTGAATTTTCGGCCACGTGTCAATCGTGACTGACCAGTCAATCGCGACTGACAGCCACGACGGACCAAATTTTAAGGCAAAAATAATGGTCTAAATTTTGGCCAAGTGTGGGACAAACACTAGGGTGTAGTATTGCATTACGAGGGCATGACCCAAGTGACTCGAGAATTCCTGTTTGCCTGTTAACCTAGTTTAATCCTGTTTTAGCCCCAAAACCCTGAACTGGCATAACTTTCTCATTCAAACTCCGTTTGTCGTGATTTTTGTTTTGTTGGAAAGCTCGCAGGGAGTACAACAAAAACATCGACTGGTTACGGTCAAATTAAGATCAGGAATATTAGATAGGGTATTTTGAAGTTGACCATACCCAGGGGGAACAAAATTCAGGGATCTCTAGAGTTGTGTCCAAAAAGTCATAGTGCAAATTGGTGAAGTGTTACATGAATGAAAGTGATTGGTTCTGTCTTTTGAATTTAAGTCTTGAGCTAACGGTAGGCCTTTTACAGGTCCTTTGAGAGCAGCGAAGGGTATGCAAAGCAAGAGTAAGTGCAGGCTTGGGAACACGCGTCCTGGGCACACCAGGGCAACAACACAAGGAAAGGAACTCAAGGTTGGAAAACCCGCAACACCCTCTGTCAATTCTTAGTTTAGGCTAAGTGCGGGTAGTGTTAGAAGTAATTCCAGGCAACGATAGGCACGAGATAATCAAAGACTATCTAAGAAATCAAGTTCAAGTCAAGAGATAACCTGTGTGTGTGAACGACAACCTTAAAGGAAAAGAACCTAACGTGAAACGACCAAACTAAAGTGTGGAATTAAACTTAAGTATTCCTAACGACGTGATATCAGACAAGAGTATAAACATGATAATCAACATAAACAGGGGATTAAGTAATTGATACAAAGGACTCAGAAACGTGGTTGTACCTGGGAAAAATTGGGTTAATCAGTTAGGCATATGAACCTTAGATCAGGACGACATCTAGTAAGAGATAGACAAAGCCTTAGGTCTTCAGAGGCTAGTGTCAATCATACTGCGAGGTCTTGGGCCCAACAGTTGAGTCACCACTCGCATTACCCTAGCTCTGATACCAGTGAATCAGAGATGTCTCAAGGCATGGACAGACCTACGGGAAGTTCAGGAGTGCCATACTTGCACAGAGTAGAAGGCCCATACAAAACGCAGTTGGAATACCTTAGGACCAACCGATTAGGTGCCAGCATCTATGAGGACGGCCTAGGAAGATCTGTGGTACATATTAAGAATCCTGATCAATCCATTGGACTAGAGCACCCAGCTGTCAAGTTCGAAAACGGAGCATACTTGGACAAAGAAGGAACCATATACGTAGTCACCAGTCACCCAGATAGGACGGACGAATTTGGAAATGTGATCCCAGAAGCGGACTTAGGGGACCTAGAGCAAGGAAACATGGGTACAGAACCTAGAACCCCTCGAGGCAAATCGGTTCTCACTAGGATTATAACACGAGAGTGGATTCCCCAAGATAACAAGAGCATAGATTTGCTCCTCAATCGAGAAACTGACGAAGCCTTTTGGAGGTATAAATCTGATCAGGCAACTGATATAGGAACAATCATGATCTATGAGTTTAAGGATCCTGATAGCCCATGCAGAGTGACCTACTTAGATCACGCTTCGGAGAGGATCTTTGTGGTGACAGAAAATGATAGGCATGCTTACACTTGGAAGGGTGAATTCGTTTTCCCCCAACCAAGATCGAATGTGTCCGATGGTCACCCTGGAGCTGGAACATCCCAAGCTCATGGAACTCCAAGAGATAGAAGTAGAGATAGGCCAAAAGTAAGCTTTGCCAACTTAGGGGGTAGAGAAAGAACAAGGACGGAAACAAATAGAGTAGAGCCTGAGGTACTTAGAGCCCCAAGACATCGAAGAAATGCCGATGATTTCCCTCTACCACGACCTAGAGAGCACACAAGGATTTTGAGACCGACTCAGCTAGTTAAGTCCATGAAGAACTACTTCGATGGCACTGGAGATCCATACGATCATGTGGCTGAGTTTAGGCAAGTCTTGAGAGCTGAACAAGTGAAGGATCTATTCACGCAGTACAATGCCTTTGGTCTAACCCTTAGGAACACTGCCCTGACATGGTTTCAGCCACTAAACGAGAGGCAGTTCAGGAGCATAGACCAACTCCTAGAGGCTTTCATTATTGAATTCTCTAAGAGTGGCATAAGGCATAATACCTCCTCATTGATTCACAGCTTCAAGCAAACCCCTCAAGAGACCGTGAGACTTGCAGGAAGAAGATTCATGCAATACTTAGAGAGATGCCCTACCCCTGAGTTACCCACGCCAGCTAAGCAAGTGGCTTTATTCCTGGATGGATTGCTAAGTACCAAATTGAGATCCTATGTGTACTTGAAGGACCCTAGGACCATAGAAGAGTGTGTACGCATGTGCATTGACATCGAGGATAACCTAGGGGAGGAGTTAGAGCTTTCCAAGATATACAAAGATTCAGATAGTGCCTCTAGCCTCTCTTCCACGCAATCCACATCGATTGAGGAACTTGCAGAGAAAGTTGCTCAGAAACTAGGTGTCTCTAGTAAACAAATCCCAAGGTTCGCCCCTGTAAAAAGATGCTATAATTGTGGAGGCGACCATATGGCAAATGTATGTCCCATTATGGCTCAACCCCAAGTAAATCCTAGTGGCCAATTCTGCACCATAGAACGGAGATACACAAATCACACAGCGCAAGATTGCCCATACAACAAGCAAGCAGTTAGGCAAACCTACCCTCAGACATACCCTCAGCAGGGAAGATACCAGAACCCGTACCCTCCACAATCATATGGCAGGCCACAACAACCCTATCAGCAACCACACCAAAACCAACAAAGGCCTCAGCCTGTGTTAGCACAACAACCCCCTGCCCCAGCTAATGTGATCCCAGTAAAATATGCAGCAGCAGAAGAAAACCTGAATAGAGCTATAGTCCCTGTAACACCATTGCTTTCTGAAAGTGACCCCAGTGACCATAGCTTTGATTCTACACATGTCGATAGTCCCCAGGCTTACTACATGCAATCTCCTGAACATGGTGAGTCCTACTACAGTGAGGAACCGAGTGAACCTAGTTGGGAGTCAGATTACACAAACGTCATGTATGCAAATCCCAACCCTAGGCCTCAACCTAAGCAATTAAGACCTCCATTCCCAAGAGGACCGTGCTACAGATGTCAGGGAGATCATCTCATTCGTGATTGTCCCTTATCTCCACTTACGCAACCCCAGTCAGTGACAATTCAGGGCTTTTGCCAAGAATGTGGGAAGGAGCATCTCTTACGAGATTGCCCTAAGAATCCTAATAATATGCCAAAAATCACTCCTATTAACGTTATTGGGTTGGTGGTAGACTCCACAGGAAGTGTGACATCCACCGCACCAGTACAGGTAGTGACTAGAGCTCAAGATAAAGTAAGAAAAAACATGACCCATCCCCCATCGAAAGCTTATGTGCCCAATTCCACTGAACCAGACAACCCCCCCCCCCCCTAGAAAGAATATCTGTGGAGAAATTGGATATATCTGTAGATATTGTAAAGAAGCATCCGAATATGATAAGCGAAGAAAAGAACGACAACATCCAATGGTAAATATGGTATACATCTTAGTGGTAGATACACAAGTGACAACAGTTCAAACACGGTCCGGTAAGAAGTTGCATCCATCTGCTGAGATTTTTGAACCAAGAATTCGAGAACAATAGCGGATGTTTCCTAAAGCAAGCACGTGGGCAAGTAAAAAACCAACTATCTTTCCCGATCTGCTACCGTTGGTCCAACAGAGAGTACAGAATACCCAACCGAAAGAGATGGATCCGGTCCAATTACAGTTGAAGGACACACCGGACTTGATACCTGGTACGTCGAATTTTGATTCTATGTGGAATATTTCATCATAAGCATCTATTATGATCGAGTTGGGGCAACTTTTATCATTGGTCCCTGGTATTCGACAACAATTTCAGCAACAAATTAGTCAAGGAACTTCGTGCACACCTGCTACAACAACCATCAGCCTGAAAACTGATTCTACGGTGGATCATGCTATTCCTTTAATTACCGTATGGTATAAAAACCACAAAATTTCACAAGTATTAATTGATGGAGTGTTGCAGAGTTAAAAGAGAGCACAAAGCAGAGAAAAAGACGGGCCCCAAAATTTTTCTGATTTGAACATCATATTTTTGTATCATAACCATTCTTGTAATATATTTTCCGTTGTAAATGCACTAGAGGAGTCCTCTAGATGCATCCCCACAGAAGATTAGAGATTTACCCATGTAAAATAGTAGGAAACTAGTCTTTTAGTAAATAAAGTGCCGATCTCCGGGGTGAAAGGACCATTGTTAGGGCACAAGTATATAAGTCAAATGTCACTCTTTGTAAAGGACTTTTTGCCATTGTGAGAATAGAGAGCACATAAATTCGAATTTGTGTCTTCTTCACTCTGTATCTTCTTCTCTGTGAGCTTGTATGCATGTGCATGTGCTTGGAAAGAGAGCTTTTGTGCTTGTGTGTACTTGTGTGTTTTTGAGTTTTCTTGCAGGTACAGAGCTCCAGTGCATCAGGAAGGCTGCAAAAAGGTAAGAAAATCACTTTCTGTCAAAAATTGTCGACTGTGTCAGACCATCGCGATGGTCTGCCAAGTTCAGAATTTGAGGTAAGCGAGTTCATGGGCGTGTAGGCGACCCTTGCGCCTCTAGGAATCCATTGCTGCATTTCAAAAATTCACACTGTGGTGGACCATCGCGATTGGCTCAGACCATTGCGATTGGCTTACGCCATCGCGATGGCTCGGCCGGACCATCGCAACGGTCTCACGCCATCGTGACGGTTCACTTGAACCATCGCGACGGTCCTTGACCATCGCGATGATCCCGTCGACCCCACGCCATCGTGATTGGCCTATGCCATCGCCTCGATAGTGCCACGTGGCAAGCTAGACCATCACGATTGCTCACTAGCCACGCCATCGCGACGAGACCCTTACACCATCGCGAGAACTCAAAATTTGGACCATCGCGATTGGCTCACGCCATCGCATCTGTGACCATCGCGACGGTTCACTTTGAACCATCGCGACGATTCACGTTGACCGTTGACTGATGCCATCGCGATTGCTCACTCAATCGGACCATCGCGATGCTTCATCCCGACCATCGCGATTGCTCACTGAATCGGACCATCGCGATGCTTCACCCCGACCATCGCGATTGCTCACATTTAGACCATCGCGATCGTGCACTTCAGACCATCGCCACGGTTCGCGCACACGCCATGGCGACAAGTTCGCCTGGACCATCGCGACGTCCCAGACCATCACGATCATCTCAGACCATCGCGATTGCTTACCCCAAACACAAATTTTAGGATTTCAATTTTTGAACAATTTTGGGGCTATTTTTTGAATTTTTTTGGATCATTGCACTCATAGGAGACCCCTTAGCTCATATTTAAAGAGAAACCTGTTTGTGAGTTTTCACCCCCCTAGCCTAAACGGTCATATCTTTTTCATCTGAAGTCCGTTTTTTGAGCTTAATAGCTCGTTGATTTTTAGATAAGCTAATTTGAGGTTGACATAGTGGGACTAGGAAAGAAAGGGGGCCTTGGGAAGAAAATTTTTGCCAAAAGTTAAGGGACTTAAAAGTGTATAAACTTAGGTGCGTGATCATCCATTGTGATATTGGTCTAATATTGGATTTTTCCAGGTCTAGCAAAGGCAATCAAGGGCAACCAAAGCAAGGCAGTGAAGGGCATAAAGCTTGGGAAGCGCGGCTTCTTGGGCATCAGAGCAACCAGAAAAGCTGACTCGAGGTTGGAAGATTACTCAACCCCCTCAGTCAATTTTTTTGCTTAGGATAAACGTTAGCATTGTGGATTAACGACGATAGGAACACCTCAAGTTCAAAAGACTAAATTTTTCAAGTCCAAGACTAAAAGTAAAGGTGTGTGATACGAAAACCTAAGGGAAAGAACCTAAGTCTGACGGAACGAGAACTCAAAAGTACCACGGAAAGTCGAATCCCTGACGCATACATTAAGACAAGAATCTAAAGAAATTTAAAAAGAATCAAGAAAGTAATAACAAAGAATCATTGACGATCTGAGTGTGTACTGAGTGTGCAAGGAAGAAAATTAATGAACCTTAGATCGGGCAGACACATAGGTAAGTCAGACCGACGAAGCCTTAGATCATCAGAGGCAAGTGTAAGAACTACTGCACGATCGTGGGCTCAACAATTGAACACTAGTTATCCCTACGAGAGCTCAGATACGAGTGAATCAGAAATGGCATTTAGCTCAGAAAGACCAGAAGGAGGGTCAAATGTAGCATACTTAGAAAGACCAGAAGGACCCTATAGGACTCAGTTAGAATTTCTCTGAACCAACCGCTTAGGTGCCCGCATCTATGAGGATGGTTTGCGAAGACAAGTAGTGCAAATGCACAACCCCGATCAACCCATTGGATTGGAACGTCCAGTGGTGAAATTCGAGAGAGACGCGTACATAGACAAGGAAGGAAAGATGTATATCTTAAGTACGCAGCCAAACAATACGAATGAGTTTGTCGTAATTCAGATAGAGACAGAAGCAAAATCCCAAGGAAAAGAACCAGTAGGAGAAGAACCTAGAACACCTAGAGAGAAATCTGTATTGACACGAGTACTAGTTCCAGATTGGACCCCTCAGGATAACAGAAGCATAGAGTTGTTTGTAAATAAAGAAACTGATGAAGCATTTTGGAGGTACAGAACAGAACAACCTAGCGAGGTAGGCTCCATTATAATCTACGAGTTCAAGGACCCGGATACACATGGAAAGGTTGTATACCTGGATGAGACTTCAGAAAGAGTCTTTGTGGTGCCTGACCATGCTAGAAACACATACACATGGAGAGGTGATTTAGTATTCCCTCCATCTCGAGCAAACATAAACGTGATCCAACAAGGGGAGGAACATCCTCAGCCCATGGCATGCAAAGAGAAAAGAACAAAGAAAGACCGGAAGTAAGCTTCAATCATCCCATAGGAAGAGATAGAATGACCATAAACACGGACAGAGCGGATAGACAAAGAGACCATGGAATATCAGGTGGTAGAGATGATTTTTCTCTACCAAGACCACGAGAACACGCAAGAATACTAAGACCCACTCAGTTAGTGAAGTCCATGAAAAATTACTTTGATGGGACAGGAGATCCCTATGACCATGTCGCAGAATTCAAGCAAGTACTAAGAGCCGAACAAGTCGAAGACATGTTCACGCAATACAATGCTTTTGGACTAACGTTAAAGAACACAGCTTTAACTTGGTTCCAACCTTTGCAACAAAGGCAATTTAGAGACATCCATCACTTTTTAGAGTCATTCATCACTGAATTCTCTAAAAGTGGGATCAGACATGATACGTCTTCGTTGATTCATAGTTTCAAACAGACCCCTCAAGAAACAGTTAGACTGGCAGGACGTAGGTTTAGACAATATGTTGAAAGATGTCCAATGCAAGAGCTACCCTCACAAGCCAAACAAGTGTCATTGTTTCTAGACGGCTTGTTGAGCTCTAAACTACGCTCCTATGTGTACCTAAAAGAACCCAGAACACTAGAGCAGTGTGTAAGAATTTGTATAGACATTGAGGACAATTTAGGAGATGAGTTGGAACTCTCAAAAGTCTACCAGGACTCAGATTGTTCTTCTCTAGCATCCACAAAATTGTCTAACTCGATAGAGGACCTAGCAGAAAAAGTGGCCCAGAAACTAGGAGTTTCTAGTAAACAGGTTCCCAAGTTAACAACTAACGTACATTGTTACACTTGTGGTGGAAATCATTTGGCAAATGTGTGTCCCAATGCAACACAAACACAAGCCAGCCCTAGTGGCCAATACTGTACAATTGAGAGAAGATACACAAATCACACAGCTCAGGACTGCCCATACCCGCAACCAGGTAGGTATCAAGGCCAATACAATGCTCAGCCTCATTACTATAGGCCTCCTCAAAATTACCCTTATCAGGCTCAACAGAGACCTCAACCTGTCTTAGCTCAGCAGCCACCCCCACCAGCGAATGTCATCTCTGTCAAATACGCTGCTGCAGAAGAGAACCTAAGTAGGGCCTTAGTGCCTTCTTCACCTTTGATCACAGAGAGTGACCCGAACTCAAACAGTTTTGACTCAACTCATATAGATAGTCCACCCGCTTATTACACGGAGTCACTAGAACACGTGGAGACATATCATTATGATAGTCCACCAGTGGAACCGAGTTGGGAGCCCGAATACGCTAATGTGATGTACACAAACCCAAATCCACGGCCCCAATTGAGACAGCAAAGACCACAGGGCCCTAGAGGACCATGCTTTAGGTGCCAAGGAGATCACTTCATAAAGGATTGTCCACATCCTCCGATAGTAGGGCAATCACAGTACTATAACATACAAGGCTTTTGTGCCGATTGTGGTAAAGAGCACATAATCAAAGATTGTCCTAAGAACCCAGTTAACGCTTCAATTGTGACACCAATCAACATGATAGGTATTGTAAATAACGCAGATGGATCCAACCCTACATACGTGCCTATCCAAGCTATAACCAGAGCCCATGCGCTCTTACAGAACCAACAGCTTAATCAAGAGAAAATAGCCAGAAATAGTGAAGTTGCAGAATCTAGCAGTAAAAAGATAAAATCTTGGAAAGATTCTAGAGAAAGAATTAAGAGAAAATGGAGTAAGAAGAGTTGAAAGGAAGTTTAAAGGAATATAGAGCCAAAATCCTAGAACTGACTTCACAGGAATTGAATCAAGAGAATCTAGCTCAAAAATCAGGATCAGTTTTAGTGGAACCCATACCAGAAAATCTAGACATGATGTTTCGTGCATATCAGGCTAGATTAAAAGAAGGACCGCAAATAGCGGAAATGAGTAAGAACTACCCACGAGCTGATCTAGGAATTGAGAGAACTAAACTTTGTATGAAGATGGTAGAATTAGCACAAGCTTTGTTCGAAGCCTCTAGATATCTTAATTGGAATAATATGGCAAAACCTGAATTACACTTTCAAGGACTAATGGAGAGGCTAGAATACTTGATAGAAAGCAAAGAGAAAAAGGATTGGCATAGGAACCCTACTGTCCCAGAGACACAGGAAAGGAATGCACCATCCCTGTCTCAAGTACCCAACACAGAAAGTCAAGACAACCTGTCTTCCATACATAAATATTCACATGAATTTTTGAGAGAAATCCAAGAAGAAAAGTGGAGAAAAGAACAAGGAACCCATCCTCCTATTCAAGAAATAGACGATTTGCAGGAGCAATTTCCCCAAGATATCCCCTCTATTTACGATGATGTAGAGGAAGAACAACTGAGTGAACACACGGGTTTTGAATCTAATTCTTTGCAAGAATTACCTCAGTTCACAGGACCTTGGGAAGCAAAGTCTATTAGTATGAGAGCACCCACGATAATAGTGAGGAATGAAGAATCAGTAATCCCAAGAAACACGGAAGTGATCAAGAACACTAAAGTACAATGTAATCTCACTCTAGAGGAATTGTTAAAGGTTAAACCAGAACTATGGAAACATGTAGCAAATCAATTCCCTGAGCTTGCTACTACTCCCTCACAGATAGGAACACACAAGAAGGTACCAGAGATACCCGTAGAAAAGATCGGAGATGTAAGTGAAGGAGAGGAAGGTAACACTTATCTTCCAATAACCCATCAGGGCTACACCATGAAAGCCATCTTAGATTCAGGAGCCGGAGTAGCCATCGCTACCACCGCTTTATGGAAATGTTGGGGTAAGCCAGCACTCAGACCTACCAGGATGAAGCTACAAATGGCTGATGGACATATAGAAAAACCATTAGGCTTACTAGAAGGCATATCTCTCACCACTTGTGGTGTGGAGTTTGAGCATACCTTTGCCATTTGTGACTTTGCGAAAAATCATGCTTATGAGATGATATTGCGACGACCATTCATGCGTTAGTTGCAAATTGTACAAGATTGGGGAACTAATTCTTTGTACTTGCAACATTTAGGAGTGACTACTAAAGTCAATCTTAAAGACTATTCCCATAGGGATGTACCTCCAATACAATGGAATACCATCCATAAAACACAAGTAGAAACAGAATCAGTACACTCATTAGAGTCAGACCCCTCATGGTTACACGAGGACACTCACTTATGGATGTGTAAAGTTGCAAAACAAGAGGAAGAACGGTTAGAAGCAAGGACTTTAGGTGCAGAGCAACATCCAAGAACCCTTCAAGACCCAGCTTATGCACCAGTAGTATTCCCAGATGAAGAATTCGAATCCCATGGTTGGGCAGAGATCTTAGCAACCATGGATGTAGCCATCAATGAAGAACAATGGACACCCCACTGTGACGAGGATGGCTATGACATTTCAATTTTCACGATAGAGCCAATTATGTGTGATTCAGTTTTAGAAGAGTGTGAACCGAACACTGATGCATTCGAGGACGCGAGTGATTTTGATTTAGAGTCAATTATTAGGGACCCACCCTTTGCATCAGAAGAAGAATATTTCTATGAAGTAGAGACTCGTCCTCAGACACACGAAGAAATCATGAATGATGTGAGAATAGCCACTCAAGTGACTAGCAAGAGTGAAGGCAAGAAAAGAAAGAAGACAGAAACCATGTCAGAAACAGAAGAATCTTTATTTGAGGTTCCTGAGAACTTCAAGAAACATGAAATAGAGGATAGAAGAATCATGGTACGAATGCCAAACAGAAAAGCTGATGTTGGAGAAGCATATGATAATCGAGAGAAAACCAAGAAAATAATAGTTGCCATAGAAGGAGAAGAAGAAAAGTGTACATACATTGGGCATGATTTGACGACTGAAGAAGAAGAAGAATTAGTTGCCCTATTGCGTGAATATAGAGATGTTTTTGCGTGGAGTTACAAAGATTTGAAAGGAGTAGATCCAGACATATGTTCTCATAGAATCCCTATGACTCCAGATGCAAAACCTATGAAACAGAAACCATACACGTACAATGATAACTACGCTGCGAAGATTAAAGAGGAGATAGATGGCTTGATAGAAGCAGGATTCATTTACGAAATTGAGCATACCGAATGGGTATCCCCCATTGTGGTTGTGCCCAAGAAGAATGGAAAATTGTGTGTGTGTATTAACCTTAAAAAAGCTAATGCCGCCACGATTAGAGATAGTTATCCTCTTCGTATCACAGAACACTTATTGGAAAGAGTTGCGGGCAAGGAAGTTTACAACTTTCTTGATGGTTTCTCAGGCTATAATCAAGTAGCCATTGCTCCAGAAGATCAACACAAGACGGCTTTTGCCACAGAATGGGGCATATTTGCATTTTGTGTGATGCCTTTTGGCTTAACAAATGCACCTGCTACTTTCTAGCGACTCATGAGTCATGTTTTCAAGGAATTCTTACGCAAGAATTTGGAAGTCTATGTCGATGACTTATGTGCACATTCAAATGCAAGACAGACACATATCCCAGAGTTAAGACAAATATTTGACAAATGTCAAGAATATCAGGTTTGTTTGAACCTAGAAAAATGTGTTTTCATGGTCAGACAAGGCAAAATTCTAGGACACATTGTGTCAAAGAATGGAATTTCTACAGACGAAGAAAAGGTGAAAGTAATTGCAGATCTACCTAGACCAACTAATGTGAAAGAGGTACAGGCATTTATGGGCCATTGTGGTTATTATAGACGATTCATACACATGTATGCAATCATAGCCAAGCCATTGTACTCTCTTTTGACTCATTTTGAATGGATAGATAAATGTGAGAATTCATTCAATGAACTCAAACGACGTTTGTGCTCAGCACCCATATTGACAACCCCAGATTGGAGTAAGCCATTCCATTTACATGTGGATGCATCCAACTACGCCATAGGATGTGTGTTGGCACAACCCACGAGTGAAGGTAATATAGATCTTCCCATAGCTTACGCGAGCAGACAGTTGAACGCAGCAGAAAGAAATTACACCACTACAGAACGAGAAGGATTAGGAATGATCTACGCAGTAAAGAAATTCAGACATTATTTGTTGGCAAACAAGTTCAAATTCTTTACAGATCATCAAGCATTACTGTACTTAGTCAACAAGCCATGTAACACAGGACGATTAATACGTTGGTTTCTATTACTCATGGAGTATGATTTTGAAGTAGTAGTCAGGAAAGGAAAGACACATCTTAGAGCTGACCACCTTTCAAGATTAACCACAGGAGAAGCTCCTCAAGGGATAGTGGATGAATTACTAGATGCATACTTGTTTAACCTTGAGATAGCACCAGAATGGGCTAAGCCTGTAGTCCCTATTCTCACGTATGGACCCAAGAATCCTAGGATAAGGATCAATGAAGGAGAGATTACCAAGTCTCAGAGATATCAAATCATACCAGGAAGTATATATAAACAGGATAATCAAAAGATTCTTGCTTGTTGTGTAGATGAATCAGAACATGCGAATTGGTTGCAATTAGCACACATAGGTGCATTAAAGCAACATCATTCGAAACATCGTACATTGCAGACTCTACATAGACTAGGAGTATATTGGCCTTCGATGGAAGCAGATGTCTACAAGTTGTGTAAAGAATGCCATGTTTGTTGTGAAAGACCACCAGTAGAACATGCTACATTATATCACGTGTCTCTCACACCAGACTGGAGTGAACCTTTAGTGACGTACTTGAGGACCCTAAAGGAATGACTTTAGCACGACAACGCAGTCTAGAGCAGGAAGCTCAAGACTATTCACTTATTGGCGATAATCTATACAAAAGAGGAAGAGATGGATACCTAAGACAATGTATTCATGAAAGTGATTATCTGAGCGTACTAGAGACTGCACACCAAGGTGTTGCAGGAGGTCACTTTGGACCAGATAGGATAATCAAAGCCATCCTCTTTGCAGGATTATGGTGGCCCACTCTTCACATGGATGCACATACCTATGTAAAGAGATGTGATGTGTGCCAAAGAACTCAATTTCCTACTCGCAAAGATGAAATGCCATTGAAACCCATGATGGGCAGACATGCATTTTCTAAGTGGGGCATAGACTTTGTAGGACCCATTAACCCCCCTGCAAAAGGAACACATGCTGAATACATTATTGTTGCGACTGATTATCTCACCAAATGGGTAGAGGCAAAAGCCACAAAAAAGAATGATGCACACACGACTGCAAAATTCTTATTTGAAAATGTCTTTACGAGATATGGATTGCCTATAGAGTTAGTGAGCGATCGAGAAATCACTTTCTAAACCAAATCATTGAATATTTGTTACAGGATTTTATGGTGATTCACAAGAAATCCGCACCATATCATCCTCAGGCCAATGGTCAGGCTGAAAGCACTAACAAGATCCTTTGTAACCTACTGACGAAACTCGTGAACAACAAACGTTCAGATTGGGACAAACAGTTACACCACGCTGTTTGGGCATATCGAGTGGCCTACAAAACCGTACTCAATGCAACTCCCTTTCAGATGGTTTTTGGTCAGAATGGTGTGCTTCCTTTGGACTTCTTGATACTGACCCTTAAGGTTGCACAAGAACATCAATGGACCGGCCATGAATTATCAGCAAGAATAATGGACTTGGAACGATTAGGAGAAACCAGGCTGAAAGAAGCAGCAGGAATATACGCGGCAAAGAAGCGACAGAAAGCATATTTTGATGCACATGTGAAAGATAAAGGCTTGAAAGAAGGAGATTTAGTTCTAGTATATACGCTGAAACAGCACGCACGGAAGTTAGAAAAGCGAGGTTATGGACCTATGATCATCAACAGACTCTCGACAAGTAGAGCAGTACAATTAGCCACCTTAGAAGGAGATATAATGCCTAATTACATTAGTGGCTGTAGAGTCAGTTTATACCAAGAACCTCTTACTGAGGATATTCTTAGACGACTCACGTTGGCAAAGAAGCGTAAGGAGGACGAAAATAGAATACGAGCTGAAGCTCAGGCAGAAGCTATAGAACACATTAAGTGCATGAAGCTAAGAAGACAAGGACTAGGGAGAGAACATTAAAACCATCTGGAAACATCACCCAGATACCCCATGGCCATGTGTCAAGTAAAGTCAACCACTCATCCTAGCATAGTGGACAGGAGACCATTCATTACAGTCAGGCTAGAGCACGGCAACCCTTGCCAAGAGCTCAGGGCTTTAATTGATTCAGGTGCTGTGACTAGTGCGATTAGATGGTCCCACTATAAGGATTCATGAATAGAAATGCGGCCAATTGAGGCATACCTCATAGGGCTAGGAGGCATGGAAACCCCTTGCATGGGTGAGGTGGATCTTCCTATCCTCATAAACGAAGTGACCTTGACAGTGAAGCTACTAGTGTGCCATGATGATGACTTAATAGAACCCCTAATCCTTGGCCAAGATTGGCTATACGATCACTCAGTGGACCTAAATCTTAGATAAGGCTCCTTACAGATTGGAACCTTAGATCAGAAGCGAGTGATACCGCTTGACTTCCCTAATGGCATTCCGACTGAGGATTGTAGCCCTAGACCCTATGAAATGCATACGACGGAAGACCGGAAGATCTTTGGTCAGATCAGTCACGTTACGTCTACACCAACCCATGCGGGCTTGGCGATGGACAATTGTGCATCAGAAGGACGTCAGGAGATTTTCCCTTGGGCTTCCTGCAAATTAGAAGGGGCAATTACCCAACCGCTTGGTCAAATGGACACAATCAGCGGTCAGGTGGGCTACATCAGTGGAAACATGGGCAAAACACCCTGCGGTGCCCATCCTTCCACACTTACTGCGGATTGGCCTAGATTAAAAGTACAAAACGGAGCACTTCCTAATGGGCAGGTTTCACAAGTGTTGGACCTCCCTTCTTTTCCAAAGCAGAGTGTCCATCTGACCTCTCAACCTCAACCACAAAGGAGTCAACCACTACGAAGGAACCTAGACCGACGGCAACATCAGATGACGCAAAGAGGAAAGCAGTCTCAATATCATAAAGCAAGCGACACAAGACAAATATGGGTGCCAAAAGGACAGAGCGCACCGACTGATTTCAACAACGCAGACCTTGACAAGAAGAAGTTTCAGCAGAAGCAGAGACAGTATCCAAAATGTTCTGAACATTCTTCTACGAATACAAACATTCGACAGATTTGGATCGCCAAGAAGTACCTAATGAACCGACCCACACCCACAAGAATTTGGGTACCCAAACCATGTACTATAGCTCAACCCTCAAGCCATGTAAAATATACCCCTCGAAAATCTTTTCAGCCCTCCATACCACCAAATCCGATATCATGTTTTGTCCCTCCGCAAAGACCTATACCCGATCACAAACTCTTAGGAAGTGGATACCGAAACGTATCCAGAAGTCTTCTCCTAACCCCTTGTCTAACATAACTACCACCATGACTAATCTACAACCTTGTAATAACTCATTCATAACTGAACCTTGTATAAATCCACACACTATAACCCAACATCACCTGTAATAACATCTCATCAAAGAACTGCATGCAATATCTGAAAACATATAGGTGTCTAGAGACCTGCACTAGTTCTGCAAGAAAATTGCATCAATCACATCACAACACTTGGCTACACGGGTTACACATTGGCTATGGAAAGGGATTGCAGTCTCACCTTAATGGGATCATAATTAATTTCCATACTAATGTGCTAATCTTTTGTAGCAGATCTTTTCCATTAGCACGACAATCATCATGCAAACCGAAGAAGGACCATCAAAAGCAGGCCCCAGCGCGCCTGTAGCACCTATCGGTATTTTACTCGCAGAGTCCCATCCGACGGCTCCACCGCCAGAATTCCAAGGGTTCCCAGGACCCATGCCTATCGACGACCCTCCTCGAGGCTATACTGAGAAGATTCATCGCAATTCTCATTGGTTTCAAGGGCTGGCAGGACCATTGGCGGATGCTAAGTTTATATTTGAGGCTAATTTGACTTTTGATGACCGTACATGGGGCAAATATCAGTTCTTCTCAAGAGAGTTTGAAGGGCTACAGAACACACAAGACTTAACACATGTTTGGGCAAGAGCCGGCTTCACATAGTATTTCAGTGACCCTTTGCCTAAACCTGACTTCTATAGATGCTATTATTTAATCACCACTTTGATAGCTTCAGAGAACAAGGATCTGCCAGGAACTTTTATTTTGCCATCTTTAGTGAACGATCCACCATATAAAAGATTTTATCTTTCTAAAGATCTGATTCGAGCTGCCATCAAGATTCATGGAACCCACACGCCCACAGAGCGAGAAAGGTTAGTTCCTGACCCTATGAAACGTGGGGACATCACTAAGTGGGAGGAGATTTCAGCGATCACACCTGAGCTTTCAAAACCACTACGGATATGTATGCAGCATTTTGCTTTCCCCGCTCAGGACAGATTCACAATGCCTCACAAATGAATATGGCTTGGTTTGTATTTATCTTGTATTGGACCCCAGATAGTTGATCTAGCTAGCTGGATCATTGATCAGATGTATTTAGCACAACACAGATGGGAAAGAAAGAAGGTCATCAATGGATGTTGCACCCTCACGCGCATTGTATATATGTGTTTGGCCTACGATTTACCTATCGAGCGAGTAATGACAAGTGAGGAGGTGAAAGCGTTTAAAGGAACCACAAAGAAAGCTAGGAAGGCTAGCAAAGGAAGAGCAGGAAAGCGAATGAGAGGAATTATCCCCTGCCTTCAAGTGCCAGAATCACCCCCACCACAACCATCTCTAGATCAGTCTCCGACAGAAGCCACTCCCACAGTACAACCTATTCGTATATGGTTATCAAGACCAGTTGTAACGGAGGGCACTACCAGCACAGTTGCTCCTCAAGCAGCCACAGTCCCAGGACCTACCACCACTACGGCAGAAGTTCCCACCACTATCGATGCGAAAGCTTTCTCTTTTCCGATACCCCATTTAGGAACAGAACAAGCAAACACCACATTTGATTTTGAGATGCAGGACGTATTTTCAAGTGAATTTCAGTTTTCAGAAGGCCAGATCTTCTCTCAGGAATATGAAAGGCCCAGCTACCCTACCACACCGCGAGATCAACCACAAGGACAAGTAGTGTCTAGTTCCGAAGAGGAAAGAACATAGACAGATGAAGATGAAGGCGATGACGAAGCCAGCCAGGGCACTCATGAATCCCAAGAACATGTGCAAATAGACGAACAAGGACAACAAACCGACACCCAAGGTGACACGAGCACACACGAAGAAGAAACCTTCGAAGCAGCAGCTTATACACTGGCCATTAAAAAGTTATACCGTACTATGGAAAAGGTTTGGGCGCGAAAGAAGTTGACTGACGAAGAGAGCCAAACACTTATAGAACAGGAGCTTGTCTCGGGCGGGTTCAAAGAAGTATACATCCGAGGTTTCAGAGAGCTTGTCAAATCAGTTGGACCCACTGACGCCTTAAGATATTTGCAGAGAAAACCGCTACCGCAGTATGACCCCCGCAGAATCCGCCTACTAACCAAACCTGGTGAATACATTCGGGTACCCACCGGTGGTCAGTCTTCAGAACATGCCAGGGAAACACGTCTTGTCCTTGAAAGCTCATTGGCAGAAGACACCATTATCGTCGACTCCCCACCCCGTACTACCGCTGTACATACCACCACAGTCGTCGAAGTACCGACCACCCCACCCGCTCCCCCATCACCTCCCATCCATCCAGTCTCCCCCATACACCCCCCTTCTCCCAAAACAACATCCTCCTTCTCCGGTGGAGTAGTAGAAGTCGTCCTTACTCCCATTCATCCCACAATTCCCGCACCCACTCAACCTAGTCTACCCCCTAACACATCCACCTTTCTATCCAATCCATTTCTCCATCCATCTTTTCCATCCTTCCCCACACCTCCAAGACCCCTTTTCCCATTCCCACCTCCATTAACCTTCTCCCCAGTCTCACCTCCCCGACCCACAGTAACCCCTCTTTCCCCTTTCCACCAAGCCGTCCAAGACAACCCCTCTGTAAATTACTCCTCAACCTTTGTAAATCCTGTATTTACACCCACACACTTACCCATGATCACACCACTATTCACAGTCACCGCACTCGACACCACATCCAGCGATGTGGATATATCACCCCCCACTGCACCTCCACTCACTTCAATTGTGGCACCACAATATTTAAGCACACCACATTAATTATCAGCAGCTGCAGAGGACAACCAACGATTTGCAGTCGCAACTTAACTCATTGTCTATTGAGAATGCCTCACTGAACACCCGATATCAAGAACTACGTGAGGCTTATCACAAGCTGGAACTAGAAAGTGAAGAGAAAGCCAAAGAGGCCACTGTTGATCTTCACAATTTGTTAAGGACCCAGACAGTTCGCAATGCGACGCTTACACGGAACATGGGCTTACTCAGAAGACACCTAGCAGTAGCAAAGGAAGAGAACCAGCGGCTACAAGAGCAGAACAGAGAAAATTTAGAAGCTGCTCTCGATAACCCAGACCAACCATTAAGTCCTAGCCGGTTCAAAGCAGTGCCCTCCGAATCAATGAAAATGTTGCTCGATGATCACATCAGATTGCTCGACAAATACGATCGAATGAACGAAGAATATCATAAGCTAAAGGAAGATCATAAACTACTCCAGCTCAGAGCACTTGCAACACAAGGACTACCAGCAACCCAAGGATTACCAGCTCCTATGAACCCTTCTCCTGACATCCTAGAGGAACTCAACGCATTACGGGCCCAGGTATCAACTCTTGAATCAAGGATAGCTATATACGAAGCACCACCAAGGCCGGATTCCCCACCAGAGCTCCCAGCCAATGAAGAAAATGTAACCATTCCGGTGGAGGAAACCTTTGAAGAAGCCTACGAGCCACAACCCATCCCAGGAGGACAAGTCACGGCTAAAGGCCAGATGACTTATGAACTTCCAACCCCCGCATGGATGAAGACAATTGAAGAGCTTGGAACCACCCACTCAGCACGAGTAGAGGCGCAGCTACACACAATGGCAATGATTGAGGAAAGAATTCTACAGTCGCCCTACTTTGCTCATTTGGCCCCCCACAGATACATATCAGGGCATGAGCTACAGTACAAACCGTATTTTATGCTAATGGCCGAGTATCAGTTGGCCATAGAGAAAGAAACAGGCAAGAAACCATCTCACGCTACTCAGTTTTAGCCTGATGATTTGCCACTGGATGCGCAGCAAGGTGAGATTTATCAACCAGAGTGGCGTAAAGATCTTTTACAAGAATATCCTGAGATGATGAGTACTTGGGTAAAGGCACCACTACATTTGAAATACAACCCATGTTGGGGACCAGTGCCACGTCGCCGCTCCTGGACAACATTTGCTATTAAAGTACAGAACAACAAGCAGTGCCAGGATTGGTTAAATTACCCATATTTCAAGCCACCCATAGAACTACCGACAGTGGGATACATGATGGCCACGATTCGTCACTGGCTCCCTCGCTTGAAACACATGGACAATATAGCAGTGCACATGACTGTCAAAATCTTTGACATGATGCAAATGGTTTTCAAAGTCTTCCGTCGTGTAAAGGCACCTCATGTAAACACCCCGGGCTTCGAGCATGGCAATCTAGATCTCGCATACGATATGAGTACAACGCCATCGCTACGGGTGTGTTATGCCTGGCATTGCAGAATCAAATATCTACCGGCGTGCTACAAGCAGACTTTCGAAGAGATGTTCACAACCGGTTTTTGGGAATACCATTCAGAAGTGTTCATCAGCAGGTCCACCCACCTCTTACACTTATTCGCCTGTGAACAGATGGTATATTCCACACATTATCGACTCCCGCCACTCGATGAACCGCAACCAATTGATTGGGAGAAACTCGAGGCAGATTTGGCCCGAGGCATTCGAATATTAGAACACACCCTCGCTCAGGAACTACTACAGAACTACATCCGACAGACCGCCCAACAAGGTTCTGTCGAGGATGACAGAAGCGAGAGGGAGGGGGGTGTTGGCAGTAGCCAGAGGCATAGAAGACGCGGAAGCATGTAAAGGTAGAGCAGGGAGTCAGTCGAATCAAGTTTTCAAAGATTTATGTTTTATAAATACTCTTCAAAACCTCCAACAGTGATTTTCATCACTATTGTAACATATGTAACATAGAAAAACCTTTTTTGTAATCCATAGCTCCATTTTGTGCAAGCCGAGGAGTCCTCGAGCTTGAGGAGCTTAGGTAGAATGAGCATATCAATTTTGGTTATTTTTAGACACCGTTTACCCCTTCAAATAGCACTTAGGACCTATTTTTTAACTATGCCGGTCACTAGATGTGAAACCGGTCAAAACTAGTCTAGAATCTATAAAAAGAGCTACAGAGCTCATTTTTGAGGTTAGCTTGTTTGAGTAGAGAAGAGCTTAGAGCTAATTTGAGCTTGTAAGAGTGTTCTTGAGTAATAGAGTTGATTTCTCACCTTCCATTGTGTCTTGCTTGTCTCTTCGTAGTGTGTGTGTATGTGTGTGTGCATCTCTATGCTTCTCACCTTCACTCTCACTTCATCTCACATTCACGATCTTCATATCACTCCTCTCTTCCGCGGATTGACATTAAGGAGGTGGAGCTTCTTAACGTGGTTCTCACCATTGTGCTAGAGCAACAACAAGCCATAATGGATAATTGGACTCCGACCACCTGTACCGTTGTTCCTCTCACCAAAGAAGTGGAACCAGTTACGGATCAAGTTTTGGATGCTACTGATCTCCAACACTTACTCTCCCCACCTGAGGATATTTCCATGCCCCGATAGTTTTATGTACCGGAAGATCAACTAATCACTTGCAATTTGGGTGACGAGGTTAGCCCACGCCCAGTCAAGATTAAGGCCGGATTATCTGAGACTTTTCAAGACGATTTACTACAGTTGCTGATGTATTTTCTTGGGACTATCGTGATATGAAGGGACTGGATCCTCGCGTCTACCAACATCGTGTGATGGTGAAACCAGATGCTCGACCAATTAAGCAAGAGAGTTACTGGATGAATCCCAATTATGCTATGCAAGTGAAAGCTAAACTGATTCGGCTGTTGAAACTAGGCTTCATTGTTCCCATTAAGCACGCCAAATGGATCTCTCCTATTGTCATTGTCCTAAAGAAAAAGAAGCAATTATGCATTTGTGTGGATTACCAAAAATTGAATGCGGTGACGGTACCCGATCCCTTTCCACTACCCTTCTTGGATACTATGCTAGATAATGTTGCAGGAAGAGAAATGTAATCTTTTTTGGATGGTTATAGTGGCTATAATCAGGTACGAATGGCTAAAATGGATATTCCCAAGACCACGTAATTACAAATTGGGGAGTATATGCTTGCACGGTGATGTGGTTTGGTTTACGCAATGCTCTAAGCACCTTTCAACGATGCATGCAAGAAATATTTTCTCCTTACTTAACTACGTTTATGTGGGTGTATTTGGATGATTTTCCATTATCTGGTGATACATCGACTCACCTCTACCACCTCAGATGCTGCTTTTCCAAGTGTCGGAAGTTCTATATTTGTTTAAATCCCAATAAATCCGTCTTTTCAGTTTCTTGTGGCAAGCTACTCAGTCATGTTATTTCACAATAGGGAATTCAAGTGGACCCTGATAAAGTTTGTGCGGTGTTGAATGCAACCCCTCCTAAGACATCAAAGGAAGTTATGCGATTCCTTGGTCAAATATGGTGGCATGGTCGACATCTCCAGTGGCTCACTCATGTGGCTATACCGCTTAATCGATTGATTACTAGTAACCCTTGATAGTTTGTGTGGACGTAGGAATGTCAACTGGCTTTTTGATCGATTGAAAACTCTTCTTAGACAGGCTCCTATTTTACAAGCTCCTAATGGGCAACTTCCTTTCCATGTTTTCGTGAATGCTTCCGATATTGCAATCGGCAGTGTGTTAATGCAGCAACATGACAAGTGGTTTCGTCTTGTTTATTATGCCAGTCAACGACTAGTAGCTGCTGAATGTAATCATTTCGTTACTGAATGAGAATGCCTTGGTCTCATCTATTTGGTGAAAAAAGTTCGGCACTATCTATTGGGATGCTAATTTACCTTCCATGTGGATCATGCGGCCTTGGTTTATCTTGTAGGACAATAACATTTAGGGGGTAGATTAGCTCAGTGGGTGTTGTTGCTTCAAGAGTTCGGTTACAATGTTGTGCATCACCCTGGATTAGCACATGCTCTCGTAGATTTCCTTTCTCAACTGGATTTCGATGAGCCTACTGATGGCATTGATTATACCACTCCGGCCATTTATGTGACTGACTCAGTTTAGGATGATTCCCAGGCATTACCTGTCTCACCTTCGTATTATGACACCCTCATGATTTTTCTAACCAGCGGATGTCCTCCAACTACTACTTCAACAATCGGTTGTCATAAATTGACTATGTATAGTCACCAATTTCGCATCCTTGTGGGACAATTGTATTATATGGATCCATCTGGCGTGCTATTACGATATATTCCTCCACATGAAGTGTCTTCGGTAATTGCAATGGCTCATTCTAATCCTTCTGGTGGGCATTTTTTGGTAGACCTTATGTATCGAAAAATTCTGCATAGTGGATTATGATGGCCCACAATGCATCATTATATTAGTGCTTATATTCAACAGTGTGATGCCTGCCAACATACTAGACAACCCTTACACGGGCATCATTGTCTGCTTCAACCTGTCCTTCCCCTTGAACCCTTTCAAAAGTGGGGATTGGATTTTATTGGTCCCATTATGCCTCCTGCTATTGTTACAAATATCCTTAGTTGTACTGATTATGCTACTCGTTGGGCCGAAGCTTGGACAGTACGATCAGCAACTACTCCAGTGGTCACTAAATGTTTACTTCGTGATGTTTTTCCTCGTTATGGGCTACCTTTGGAGATTGTTTCTGATCAAGGCACTCATTTTGCTAATACATTAATGCAAGTTTTGACCCAAACCTTCAGTATTTTCCATAAATTTAGTTCCCCTTATTATCCTCGAGCGAATGGATTGGCTAAAGGTACTAACAAAACCCTTCTTAATATGCTAAAGAAACTTGTTCTGGAGTGCTCGGAAAGATGGGATCAATTTCTTCCTTTGGTCTTATGGGCTTACCGAACTACTTATAAAGTTGTTATCGGAAGTACCCCTTTTAAACTGGCATATGGTCTTGAGGCAATTGCACCTATGGAATTGGTGGTACCTAGCTACAGGTGGCATTGGAGCACAAGTTATACCTGAAGATTCTTTCCCTTTCCAGTTGGATGTTTTGCGGTCTTTGGATGAAGAGTGTCTAGAAAGCTTTTTGGTTCTTCAAGAAGTTCAATTGTAGCAAGCTAAAACTCATGATTGGTTCCTCAGAATTCCTGTCTTTACAGTAGGGCAATTAGCTCTTTTTTACAACACCAAGTCTAATCGATCGTCGGGAAAGTTCAAGATTCGTTGGTTCGGTCCCTACCGCATTGCAGAACAGATTGGTCTGGCTAATTTTCAGTTATCTACATTGATTGGCGCTCTCCTCCCTAAACCCATTAATGGATCTAAACTCCATCTGTATTGTATGTCATCCACTTCTCCCTAATTTTGTGTATGTTTTACTTACCTTCATTAGGATCACGTTTGTTTCAGTATCTTTAGCCCATTGTCTATGCTACGTGCTTTCTGGTTGACCATACTACCGTAATCCTCCTATTTTTTATTAATTACTCGTGTTTCTCCATCGTCCTCCACGAATCAGAATTCCTTAATGCGCTTTTGTAGTAATGATCCACGCATGTTTCCCTCCACTTGTGATGATTATGTTCTACACCCACGATTTCACCCTATGTTTTCTACTTAACCGGTGTCTTCGTACTCTTTTTCTTTATTGTGTTACTTGCACTCTGTTCATTGTGTGCCTTGCATCTTGTGCCTTTTGCTTACTTTTTGTGCCATGGAAGCTCTAGCAAACATCATCACCTTTCGTGCTAGCCTTTCCCTCGACCTGGTAGAATTCCTTCATCCTCGTGGTTTGCTATGTTCACCGAGTTGCCCTGGCATTCAGTGGAATGTCATCCCTACTTTGCCTCCATGATTGCGGCCATTGCCAATATCACCCCAACAGAATCCTGTTGGCCCATTACTTGCCTTAACCCACGCACAGTAGTTACCCTTAACACTGTGGCCAAAAGGTTTCATTTGATGCATGAAGGTCGTATTGAAGTTCCTCTTCTACCAATGGCAACGCTGAAGCAGTTATTTCCCCAACAATCTTCCAATAAGTTCGCCATCCTGTGCGACCCGAGCTAGAATGTTCCGCATTACAATTTTTGGTGACCACCCTCAACCTCCAAAAACGAACTTATGGTATATCTCGACCTTTCTATTCTTTGATTGATGCTGCCACTCGTGAACCTGTCAATTGGGCATTATTCTTTTTTTGGCATATCCATCATGAGTGCCAAATCATGCATCAATTAGCCAAAGGTGAATGTCCCCACACCCATTTGCCTCACCTTCTTTCATTCCTCCTCCCCGTAGTGAACCCTATTTCGAACCCTCCGACGGGTAATTTGTTGTTACGCGAGGAGTTTGAGCAGGTAATGGGATGTGACGATGACAATGAAGACCTTTTTCAAATTTCTGGGAGAAATGCAGGAAGGTCAGCCCTTCTCAGAGCTAAGTTCATGCCTCTTCCAGTAAGGTAATCCTTCCGGACACTTCTTCATCCGAATGCGCCTTCTTCCACACCCTTGCCTAAGGAGAAAACCCGTTGAAGACTGTTGGTAGCAGTCAGGGAACCGAAGGAGCCACAAGACGAAGAGAGTCAGAGCGAAGGGACAACACAAGTAGACATGGCAGTCAAAGAAGATCTGGCAAGTAGGCCATCTAAATTTTTCAGGCATCAAGGAGTTGAGCACACAAGAAGACAGAGCAAGTAGGGAGCTCAAAGGTATGCATGACAAATCAATAGAGGAAATCCCTACACAAATAGTGATTTTCATCACTAAAAACCATTGTAAATATCATTTCGTATTTTTGTAGCTCCATTTTGTGCAAGCCAAGGAGTCCTTGAGCTTGAGGAGCTTTAGAAGTATCTACCTGCCAATTTTCATATTTTTTAGATCTCGTTTGAGCCCTCTAATAAGCCCTGGAACCTAATTTTTAACTAGGCCGGACACTAGGTCTGAATAGGGCCAAAGCTAGTCAAAAACTATAAAAGGAGCTAGAGAGCTCATTTTTGAGGTTAGATTGTAATTGAATTGAACTTGTAAGAGCTTTTTGAAAGTAATCCAAGAACTCCATTGCTTCTCACTCTTTGTCTTGCCGTGTGTGCGCGTGTGTGTGTATGTGTGTGCATGTTTGTGTGCTTCTCACTCATGCACTTGTGCCTCCACTTGCTCGAGGTCTTCATACCATCCTCACGTCTTCCCGGATTGACATTAAAGGAGGTGCTACTCATCACTGAGCTACACCAAATTTTGGCGCCGTTGCCGGGGATCGAGCTTTGAGGACGAGCGCGTGATGGTAAGACGTAGATTGGAGACATTGGCGTTGTAGGTAATTTCTTTACTTTTCCTATTTTTCTCTTTCTTACCTTACCACCATCATCACCATCATCATCATCACCATCTTCCACCTCCATTTCCATCATCGCGAAAATTTCAATTTTTTGATCATATCACCATCTCCACCTCATTTCCCTCATTCTACTTGTGAGAGAGAGCGAGAGAGCGATATTGCGTGCGTTGTTTTTTGCATGTTTTTTGAGCATTCTGCAGGTCTTGCTGTATCACCATCCCCAGCACTCTGCGCAGGTACGGAACTGTACGGTCTTGTCTCTGTGTCGCCGGGTTCTGTCAATTGCGACCGACAGAAAAATTGCTCTATTTGCTAAACAAAGTGCATATCCATGACCTACAGGCCTAGAGCTTCCAAAAAATGTGTTTAGTTTTTTGAAATTCCTCAGATTTCTGTCAATCGCGATCGCTCTGTCAATCGCGATCGACAAACCACGACGGACAGACCTGTCAATCGCGATCGACCAGCCAATCGCGACGGACAGCCCACGACGGCTCTGTCAATCGCGACCGACAGAGTCAACGACCGATTGACCACGACGGACAGAAGCTACGCGTGACACGTGTCAATCGCGATCGAGCCATCAATCGCGATCGACCTATCAATCGCGACGGACAGCCACGACGGACCTATCAATCGCGACTGACACAGTCAACGACTGTTTGACTACGACTGACCGAGCCTTCGTGACGGACCTGTCAATCGCGATCGACACATCAATCGCGATCGACAGAGTCAACGACCCTTTGACCACGATTGACTGAATTTTCGGCCACGTGTCAATCGTGACTGACCAGTCAATCGCGACTGACAGCCACGACGGACCAAATTTTAAGGCAAAAATAATGGTCTAAATTTTGGCCAAGTGTGGGACAAACACTAGGGTGTAGTATTGCATTACGAGGGCATGACCCAAGTGACTCGAGAATTCCTGTTTGCCTGTTAACCTAGTTTAATCCTGTTTTAGCCCCAAAACCCTGAACTGGCATAACTTTCTCATTCAAACTCCGTTTGTCGTGATTTTTGTTTTGTTGGAAGCTCGCAGGGAGTACAACAAAAACATCGACTGGTTACGGTCAAATTAAGATCAGGAATATTAGATAGGGTATTTTGAAGTTGACCATACCCAGGGGGAACAAAATTCAGGGATCTCTAGAGTTGTGTCCAAAAAGTCATAGTGCAAATTGGTGAAGTGTTACATGAATGAAAGTGATTGGTTCTGTCTTTTGAATTTAAGTCTTGAGCTAACGGTAGGCCTTTTACAGGTCCTTTGAGAGCAGCGAAGGGTATGCAAAGCAAGAGTAAGTGCAGGCTTGGGAACACGCGTCCTGGGCACACCAGGGCAACAACACAAGGAAAGGAACTCAAGGTTGGAAAACCCGCAACACCCTCTGTCAATTCTTAGTTTAGGCTAAGTGCGGGTAGTGTTAGAAGTAATTCCAGGCAACGATAGGCACGAGATAATCAAAGACTATCTAAGAAATCAAGTTCAAGTCAAGAGATAACCTGTGTGTGTGAACGACAACCTTAAAGGAAAAGAACCTAACGTGAAACGACCAAACTAAAGTGTGGAATTAAACTTAAGTATTCCTAACGACGTGATATCAGACAAGAGTATAAACATGATAATCAACATAAACAGGGGATTAAGTAATTGATACAAAGGACTCAGAAACGTGGTTGTACCTGGGAAAAATTGGGTTAATCAGTTAGGCATATGAACCTTAGATCAGGACGACATCTAGTAAGAGATAGACAAAGCCTTAGGTCTTCAGAGGCTAGTGTCAATCATACTGCGAGGTCTTGGGCCCAACAGTTGAGTCACCACTCGCATTACCCTAGCTCTGATACCAGTGAATCAGAGATGTCTCAAGGCATGGACAGACCTACGGGAAGTTCAGGAGTGCCATACTTGCACAGAGTAGAAGGCCCATACAAAACGCAGTTGGAATACCTTAGGACCAACCGATTAGGTGCCAGCATCTATGAGGACGGCCTAGGAAGATCTGTGGTACATATTAAGAATCCTGATCAATCCATTGGACTAGAGCACCCAGCTGTCAAGTTCGAAAACGGAGCATACTTGGACAAAGAAGGAACCATATACGTAGTCACCAGTCACCCAGATAGGACGGACGAATTTGGAAATGTGATCCCAGAAGCGGACTTAGGGGACCTAGAGCAAGGAAACATGGGTACAGAACCTAGAACCCCTCGAGGCAAATCGGTTCTCACTAGGATTATAACACGAGAGTGGATTCCCCAAGATAACAAGAGCATAGATTTGCTCCTCAATCGAGAAACTGACGAAGCCTTTTGGAGGTATAAATCTGATCAGGCAACTGATATAGGAACAATCATGATCTATGAGTTTAAGGATCCTGATAGCCCATGCAGAGTGACCTACTTAGATCACGCTTCGGAGAGGATCTTTGTGGTGACAGAAAATGATAGGCATGCTTACACTTGGAAGGGTGAATTCGTTTTCCCCCAACCAAGATCGAATGTGTCCGATGGTCACCCTGGAGCTGGAACATCCCAAGCTCATGGAACTCCAAGAGATAGAAGTAGAGATAGGCCAAAAGTAAGCTTTGCCAACTTAGGGGGTAGAGAAAGAACAAGGACGGAAACAAATAGAGTAGAGCCTGAGGTACTTAGAGCCCCAAGACATCGAAGAAATGCCGATGATTTCCCTCTACCACGACCTAGAGAGCACACAAGGATTTTGAGACCGACTCAGCTAGTTAAGTCCATGAAGAACTACTTCGATGGCACTGGAGATCCATACGATCATGTGGCTGAGTTTAGGCAAGTCTTGAGAGCTGAACAAGTGAAGGATCTATTCACGCAGTACAATGCCTTTGGTCTAACCCTTAGGAACACTGCCCTGACATGGTTTCAGCCACTAAACGAGAGGCAGTTCAGGAGCATAGACCAACTCCTAGAGGCTTTCATTATTGAATTCTCTAAGAGTGGCATAAGGCATAATACCTCCTCATTGATTCACAGCTTCAAGCAAACCCCTCAAGAGACCGTGAGACTTGCAGGAAGAAGATTCATGCAATACTTAGAGAGATGCCCTACCCCTGAGTTACCCACGCCAGCTAAGCAAGTGGCTTTATTCCTGGATGGATTGCTAAGTACCAAATTGAGATCCTATGTGTACTTGAAGGACCCTAGGACCATAGAAGAGTGTGTACGCATGTGCATTGACATCGAGGATAACCTAGGGGAGGAGTTAGAGCTTTCCAAGATATACAAAGATTCAGATAGTGCCTCTAGCCTCTCTTCCACGCAATCCACATCGATTGAGGAACTTGCAGAGAAAGTTGCTCAGAAACTAGGTGTCTCTAGTAAACAAATCCCAAGGTTCGCCCCTGTAAAAAGATGCTATAATTGTGGAGGCGACCATATGGCAAATGTATGTCCCATTATGGCTCAACCCCAAGTAAATCCTAGTGGCCAATACTGCACCATAGAACGGAGATACACAAATCACACAGCGCAAGATTGCCCATACAACAAGCAAGCAGTTAGGCAAACCTACCCTCAGACATACCCTCAGCAGGGAAGATACCAGAACCCGTACCCTCCACAGTCATATGGCAGGCCACAACAACCCTATCAGCAACCACACCAAAACCAACAAAGGCCTCAGCCTGTGTTAGCACAACAACCCCCTGCCCCAGCTAATGTGATCCCAGTAAAATATGCAGCAGCAGAAGAAAACCTGAATAGAGCTATAGTCCCTGTAACACCATTGCTTTCTGAAAGTGACCCCAGTGACCATAGCTTTGATTCTACACATGTCGATAGTCCCCAGGCTTACTACATGCAATCTCCTGAACATGGTGAGTCCTACTACAGTGAGGAACCGAGTGAACCTAGTTGGGAGTCAGATTACACAAACGTCATGTATGCAAATCCCAACCCTAGGCCTCAACCTAAGCAATTAAGACCTCCATTCCCAAGAGGACCGTGCTACAGATGTCAGGGAGATCATCTCATTCGTGATTGTCCCTTATCTCCACTTACGCAACCCCAGTCAGTGACAATTCAGGGCTTTTGCCAAGAATGTGGGAAGGAGCATCTCTTACGAGATTGCCCTAAGAATCCTAATAATATGCCAAAAATCACTCCTATTAACGTTATTGGGTTGGTGGTAGACTCCACAGGAAGTGTGACATCCACCGCACCAGTACAGGTAGTGACTAGAGCTCAAGATAAAGTAAGAAAAAACATGACCCATCCCCCATCGAAAGCTTATGTGCCCAATTCCACTGAACCAGACAACCCCCCCTCCCTAGAAAGAATAGAGAATCTAATGGCACAATCACAAAAGGAACTCGCCCCTCAACACCATGACAAGGCTAGTGAAAGAGTAGGTCTTCCTACCCAGAAAGCCTATGTGCCTGAGGCCTACGTGCCTAACTCTACAGAGCCAGACACCTCTTCTTCTATGAATCAATACACACCAGAATTCTTGCGAGAGATTCAAGAAGAGAAATGGGCTAAAGAGAGTGAAGTTCCTCCTCCCATTGAACTGGTGGATGACACACACGATCAATTCCCACAAGACCTTCCTTCCATTTATGGAGAGCAGGAGAGTGCCCATTCTCAAGAAAGATTAGACTTCGAGTCTAATTCTTTACAAGAACTACCCCATTTCACAGGCCCATGGGAAGCAAAGTCCACATGTATGAGAGCACCTACAGTCATGGTAAGAAACGAAGATTCAGTCATACCTAGGAACACAGAGGTAGTGAAGAACACCAAAGTGCAGTGCAATCTCACTTTGGAAGAGCTTCTTAAGGTTAGACCAGAAGTATGGAAACATGTAGCCAATCAAGTGCCCGAGATAGCAAAACCTCGTTCCCAGGTAGGATCACATAGGACAGTGCCAGAGATACCCTTGGATAAGATAGGAGATATGTGTGAAGGTGAAGAAGGGAACACCTATCTTCCCATTACCTACCAGGAGTACACCACCAAGGCAATTTTGGACTCAGGTGCAGGAGTTGCAATTGCCACCACTTCCCTATGGAAGCGTTGGGGCAAGCCAGCACTCAGGCCAACGAGAATGAAATTGCAGATGGCCGATGGTCATATTGAGAGACCCTTAGGATTGCTAGAAGGAATAACTCTCACCACCTGTGGTGTCGAGTTTGAGCATACATTTGCTATATGTGACTTCAGCAAAAATCATGCCTATGAGATGAACTTGGGACGACCTTTCATGCGACAGTTGCAAGTGGTACAGGATTGGGGAACCAACTCCTTGTACCTACAACACTTAGGTGTTACGACCAAAGTGAATCTTAAAGATTACTCTCATAGAGATGTACCTCCTATCCAATGGAACCCCATCCATAGAGCCAAAGATGATACGGAATCGGTGCATTCCATAGGGTCAGGATCCTCATGGATGCATGAAGACACCCACTTATGGATGTGCAAAGTAGCAGTAGAAGAAGAGAAGAGAGAAAAAGCCAGAGAGGTAGGTGCAAAAGAAACCCATAGATCAATCCAAGACCTAGCCTATGCACCTGTAGTCTTTCCGGACGAAGAATTTGAACCCCAAGGCTGGGCAGAAATCCTAGCAACAATGGATGTAGCCATCAATGAAGAACAATGGACACCTCACTGTGATGAGGATGGCTATGACATTTCAGTCTTCTCCATAGAGCCAATCATGGGAGAGGCAGTTCTAGAAGAATGCGAACCTAGCCCTGATGCATTTGAGGATGCAAGTGACTCCGATCTAGAGTCAATCATTATGGACCCACCTTTTGCATCAGATGAAGAATATTTCTATGAAGTAGAATTTCAACCCCAAAGGCACGGAGAGCTTACAAATGATGTGCGGCTAGCCACACATGTGACCCCAAAGGAAGAAGGGAAGAAAAAAAAGAAGAGAGCAGTCACAACAGAAGAGGAAGAATCTTTGTTTGAGGTCCCGAAAAATTTTAAGAAGTATGAGATAGACGACAGGAGAGTTATGATAAGAATGCCTAAACAAGAGGCACAATCAGGAGAGGCCTATGATAACAAAGAAACCACCAAGAAAATAGTAGTGGCCCTAGAAGAAGGAGAGGAGAGATGCACGTACATAGGCCATGACCTAACAGAGGAAGAAGAGCATGCGTTAATAGCCTTGCTAAGAGAATATAGAGATGTATTCGCTTGGAGTTACAAGGATTTGAAAGGGGTGGACCCTGACATATGCTCACACACTATTCCCATGACCTCAGATGCCAAACCCTCTAAGCAAAAGCCATATACATATAATGATAATTATGCTGCCAAGATCAAAGAAGAGATAGATAGGCTGGTTGAAGCTGGATTTATCTATGAAATTGAGCACACTGAGTGGGTATCCCCCATCGTAGTGGTGCCCAAAACGAATGGTAAATTACGTGTGTGCATTAACTTAAAGAAGGTCAATGCAGCCACAATCCGAGATAACTATCCGCTTCCCATCACAGAACATCTCTTAGAAAGAGTGGCAGGCAAGGAAGTGTACAACTTCCTTGATGGATTTTCGGGCTACAATCAAGTAGCCATAGCTCCAGAGGATCAGCATAAGACAGCCTTTGCCACAGAATGGGGCATTTTTGCCTTTAGAGTAATGCCATTTGGGCTTACCAATGCACCAGTTACCTTCCAGAGGCTGATGTGCCATGTATTTAAAGAGTTCCTGAGGAAGAACTTAGAAGTCTATTGATGATCTTTGTGCTCATTCCAACATTAGGCAAACCCATATTCCTGAACTCAGACAAATCTTTGACAAATGTAGAGAATATCAAGTCTGCCTGAACCCAGAAAAATGCGTTTTCATGGTCAGGCAAGGTAAGATTTTAGGACACATAGTGTCAAAGAATGGCATATCCACTGATGAAGAGAAAGTAAGAGCCATAGCCGAGTTACCTAGGCCAAAGAACGTCAAGGAAGTACAAGCTTTCATGGGGCATTGTGGTTACTACCGACGGTTCATTCATATGTACGCTGTCATTGCAAAGCCCATGTATGGACTTCTGACTAACTTTGAGTGGACTGATGAATGTGAGAATTCCTTCAATGAGCTTAAACGGCGATTATGTTCAGCACCAATCTTAACCACACCGGATTGGAATAAGCCTTTCCACGTTCATGTGGATGCATCCAATTATGCCATTGGATGTGTGCTTGCTCAACCTACTGGTGAAGGTAATATGGATCTTCCTATTGCCTATGCTAGTAGACAAATGAATTGAACAAAATTATACCACTACTGAGAGAGAAGGCTTAGGCATGGTATATGCAGTTAAGAAATTTAGACACTATTTGCTTGCAAATAAGTTTAAATTTTTTACTGATCACCAAGCATTGGTATATCTCGTGAACAAACCATGCAATACAGGAAGATTAGTAAGATGGTTTCTCTTACTAATGGAATATGACTTCGAGGTTGTGGTAAGGAAAGGGAGGACTCATTTGAGAGCTGATCATCTTTCTAGGCTCACATCTGGAGAAGCCACACAAGGAGTATCAGATGACCTTCCTGACGCTTACTTGTTTAATTTGGAAGTGGTGCCGCAGTGGGCTAAGCCATTAGTGCCAGTATTGACATACGGACCTAACCATCCAGTACTAAACACGCAGGATAGAGAGGTAGTAAAAGCCCAAAAGTATCACATCATGGCAGGAAGTATGTACAAGCACACAGATCAAGGGATTTTGGCTTGTTGTGTGGAAGAGGATGAGTACACTAAATGGTTGCAATTAGCACATGTAGGTGCATTAGAGCAACACTACTCAAAACAACGAACCCTACAGACACTAAGGAGACTCGGAGTGCATTGGCCAACTATGGAAGCTGATGTCCAAAAGTTGTGCAAGGAATGCCCAATCTGTTGCACTAAACCACCTGTGGAACATGCCACTCTTTATCAAGTGTCCATAGTGCCGGATTGGAGTGAACCACTAGTATCCTTTCTGAGGACGAAAACATTCCCTCCAGACATGACTCTGGCTAGGAAAAGGAGTTTAGAAAAAGAAGCCCAGGATCACTCACTTATTGGTGATAATCTATACAAACGTGGTAAAGACGGTTACCTGAGACTATGTGTCCATGAGAGTGAGTATCTCAAGATTTTGGACACTGCTCACCAAGGTATAGCAGGAGGACACTTTGGACCAGATCGGGTGATCAAGGCAATACTATTTGCGGGCTTCTGGTGGCGGACCCTTCACATGGATGCACATACCTATGTGAAACGATGTGATGTCTGTCAGAGAACTCAGTATCCTATACGTAAAGATGAGATGCCACTGAAACCTATGATGGGTGGACGTGCATTCTCTAAGTGGGGAATAGACTTCGTAGGTCCTATTAATCCCCCAGCTAAGGGTTCCCATGCAGAATATATCATTGTTGCGACAGACTATCTAACAAAGTGGGTAGAGGTAAAAGCCACGACGAAGAACGATGCTCAAACAACTGCTAAATTCTTGTTTGAGAATGTGTTCACCAGATACGGGCTACCTATAGAGCTAGTTAGTGATAGAGGCACTCACTTCTTGAATGAAGTTATTGAAAATCTGCTCCAAGAATTCTTGGTAGTGCATAAGAAGTCTGCCCCCTATCACCCTCAAGCAAATGGCCAGGCTGAGAGCACCAACAAGATCTTATGAAATGTACTGACGAAATTAGTGAACAATAAACGCTCTGATTGGGACAAACAGCTACACCATGCTGTTTGGGCATACCGAGTTGCCTACAAAACGGTACTCCAAGCCACTCCCTTTCAAATGGTGTTTGGTCAAAATGCAGTGCTACCGTTGGACTTCTTAATACCTACATTGAAAGTAGCACAAGAACACGAATGGACGGGTCATGAACTATCCTCTAGACTTTTTGACCTGGAACGATTAGGAGAAACAAGACTAAGAGCAGCTGCAGGGATATATGCAGCTAAGAAACGACAGAAGGCATACTTTGATGCCCACGTTAAGGATAAAGGTTTGAAGGCAGGCGACTTAGTTTTAGTCTACACATTGAAGCAACATGCGAGAAAACTGGAGAAGAGAGGTTATGGACCCATGATCATTAACAGAATCTCAACAAGTGGAGCAGTGCAGCTAGCCACATTAGAAGGCGATGTTCTCCCAAACTATATTAGCGAATGGAGAGTCAAGTTGTATCAGGAACCTCTCACAGAGGAAATGCTAAGTCGACTCAATACTGCTAAGAAACGCAAAGAGGAAGAAAAGCGAATTCGAGAAGAAGTTCAAGCAGAAGCCCTAGAGCGCATACGGAGAATGAAATTAAGAAGACAAGGTAGAGAGCACCCTAGGCAAGATGCATATGCAGATCAAGGATATGACGTGGCTATGTGTGAAGTTTCAGGTATTAGCTCACATAGGATAACTGATCGACGTCCTTTCATAACCTTAGATATAGAACAAGGAAAGAGTGCAAGGACTGTAAGAGCCTTGATTGACTCAAGTGCAGCCACTAGTGCTGTTAAATTGTCCTACTGTCAAGAGTTGCAATTAACTGTCAATCCTGTGGAAGCATATCTCATAGGATTGAGAGGCGTGGAAACCCCTTGCATGGGCGAGGTGGAACTTCCCCTCTATATTCATGATGAGGCAATGACAGTTAAAGTACTAGTATGTCAAGATGAGGACCTCACTGAACCCCTTGTCTTGGGTCAAGACTGGATCTATGACCAAGCAGTCAACTTAAACCTAAGGAGTGGACTTCTTCAGGTATGGGTGAATCAAACTAGAATTACAATTGAGTTAAATAATGGAGCACTCAAGGAACTAGGAAAGGCACAGACTCCTGGTCCCTCCAGGGGTACACATGAAGTTGACCATGCTGTTCTTGTCCAAGGCTATGTGATACAGAAGAACGAAGATCTCAAAGAAGGAGTCAGAACCACAATGGAACTCCCTTATTTTCCAAAGGCTAGAAGGAGGCAGCAACTAAGGGAAGATCAATCACTGAAGACTCTCCAGGCGAGAGACCAAAAGAACGCGCGAAGCAGAACAACTCAGCCGATGAAACAAATGTGGGTGCGGAAAGACGAGATGTCGACCGTAACTAAGTCGCAACAACGGTCTCAACTTCCTATTAGTAATCAACAACTTGATGCTAATAAGAGGACTCCTAAAACCTCTGTTGAGAAAGTGAAATCCATTTGGGTACTGCCCCCGCGTATTCGGCACAAATAAAAAGACTATATCGAACCATGCAGCTAGTTCAAGAACAGCATAAAATGTCACTTGAAGCAGGCAAGAAACTCATGAACCAATTGCTGGCAGAGGAAGGTGTGGATGATATGTTCATCGAGTCCATCAACCTATATGCAGATGCAGTAGGATTGGATGAGGCCATTCATGAGGCAATGGCCTACATTCACCGATTTGAGAAAGGAGTTCCCGCCCATCCCATGAGATCCGGGAAACAAATTCATATCAACATATCAGCACCAGGAAATACAACGCAAACAGACGAACATCAGGAAGCACCACTGTCACCACCCTCCCCACCCCTCACTACACAACTCACTCCACCACGTGACACTATCGCCACCACGCCCAATATCACCACAATCGTCATGGGAATTCCACTCTCTCCGGGAATCCAATTCGGCGGAGTCACTATGCCCACCTTCACCACTCTCTTCAGTAACGTCACATCCACCCCACCCACGGTCCCCATCTACACAGTCACTCAAACATTTGACACTATGGAAACATCTCTTGCCACAGCACCACTCCCTTCCCCCATGCAACCTCCGTCCCCCATAGCCCCTCCACCCACATCTCCACTCGACTCCACATCATTCACAACTCCCTTTCCCGTCCCCATTCCCCCTGCATCTTCATCTCTCCCTGCATCATTTAATGTAAATAGTACATTTCTAGCTTTAAATCAATGTGTCTATCAACTTCAGAACGAGTATCGAGCTCTCGACGATCGTTATCATCAAGTGATCACTACCAATCAGAAACTTTAGAGCTGCCTCATAGCGATCAAGGAAGAAAATGCAGAACTCAACCAACGTTACACCACGCTCGAACATGCCCACCAAACACTCCTAGAAACTCCCCAACCATCACAACAGCTGGGCCCCAAACAACTCGAGGCCTTGCTGGAAGTATACCAAGCTGATAATCTCAGAGTCCGGCGTAACTTGGCACTCCTCAGAAAACACATGGCAACTGCCCTTGAAGAGAACAAGAGACTGCAGCAGCAAAATGAAGCAAATCTAGAAGCAGCAATGGAAGGCTCTCCCCACGACATTGATCCAGAGCAGTTTAAAGCCGTACCCTCAGAGACAATGAAGACCATCTTGGAAAGCTATGCGGATCTATTAGATGCTCATGATGAGTTGGAAAGGGAACGTGATGAACTACGTGGCCAGCTCAAGGAACAGGAGGCTCCAACCAAGGTAATAGAACCGGCCTCGACTTCAGAGGAAGTGAAGGCATTGACAGAACAGGTGGTTGAGCTCCAGAAAAAGTTACTAGAGTATGAAAGGCAACCCTCTCCAGTTATAGAACCTGAGCCAGAAGACTTGGTTCCCATTGAGGTAGATGATTCGTACGAGGAACCATACGTTCCTATGCCAATGCTAGGCGGGCAACAAACCTCAGAGGGAATGGATACCTTAGAAGTGGAAGCACCTGAATGGCTTCAGTCATTAGAGAAGACAGCGAACACCCACGATGAACGAGTAGCAATACAGATCCAATCATTAGCCAAATTAGAAGACACTGTCATCAAGTCCGAGTATTTCAGACGTATGTCCCATCACAGGTGGATAGGGACCAATGATGATCAGTATGTGCCATATTGCATATTATTGGCTGATTACAACGCAGAGATCCAACGACAATGTGGGAAAGCCCCCACCTTTGCCACCCAGTTTGGCCCCGACGATATACCAGAGAGTGCAAAAAGAGGTTCTATTCATCAACCCACTTGGAGGATCCGTCTCTTGGAGACTTATCCTGAAATGGTACGAACCTGGAATAACATGCCCCTCTTTATTAAGTACAATCCTTGTTATGCACCAGTACTACGAAGACGCACATGGCCCGAATTCACCATTGCTGTCAAGAACATCAAAGGCTGTGCCAAGTGGCTAAATTATGTTTATCTAGCACCTCCACGAGGACCTCCCACTGTCAATTACATGATTTCTACTATCAGACACTGGAGCACGAGACTACGCAATACACCCGATGTGATGGCACAAATGTGTATGAAAATATTTGAATTAATGCTGATCACATTCAGGACATTTTAAAACATTAAGGATCCCCACTTCTCAGGAGCAGGCTTTGTTACAGGCAACCAAGACCTAGTTTATGACATGAGCACCACCCCATCCATAGAAGTAATATATGCTTGGCACGCCAGAATAAAGTACCTCCGAGCTTGTTTTAAACAGACTTTCGAGGAGATGTTCATAACGGGATTCTGGGAATATCACTCAGAAATTTTTGTACCCAGGCCTTCACATCTCCTCCACTTATTTGCTGTGGAGAGAACCATACATTCAGAACAACTGCGGGTGCCACACCCGGACGTACCAGGACCAGTGAATTGGGACGCATTATTAACAGATCTAGCACGGGGGCTCAGATTAGAAGAACATCACCTCGCCTCCGACGTCGTCCAATACTACGTTCAACGAACATCTAGACAAGGGTCTGTCAGGGGCGACAAACGCGAGAGTGGGGGGGGGGGTGTTGGCAGCAGTCAGGGAACCGAAGGAGCCACAAGACGAAGAGAGTCAGAGCGAAGGGACAACACAAGTAGACATGGCAGTCAAAGAAGATCTGGCAAGTAGGCCATCTAAATTTTTCAGGCATCAAGGAGTTGAGCACACAAGAAGACAGAGCAAGTAGGGAGCTCAAAGGTATGCATGACAAATCAATAGAGGAAATCCCTACACAAATAGTGATTTTCATCACTAAAAACCATTGTAAATATCATTTCGTATTTTTGTAGCTCCATTTTGTGCAAGCCAAGGAGTCCTTGAGCTTGAGGAGCTTTAGAAGTATCTACCTGCCAATTTTCATATTTTTTAGATCTCGTTTGAGCCCTCTAATAAGCCCTGGAACCTAATTTTTAACTAGGCCGGACACTAGGTCTGAACAGGGCCAAAGCTAGTCAAAAACTATAAAAGGAGCTAGAGAGCTCATTTTTGAGGTTAGATTGTAATTGAATTGAACTTGTAAGAGCTTTTTGAAAGTAATCCAAGAACTCCATTGCTTCTCACTCTTTGTCTTGCCGTGTGTGCACGTGTGTGTGTATGTGTGTGCATGTTTGTGTGCTTCTCACTCACGCACTTGTGCCTCCACTTGCTCGAGGTCTTCATACCATCCTCACGTCTTCCCGGATTGACATTAAAGGAGGTGCTACTCATCACTGAGCTACAAAGACATTGTTATGGAAGATGTTCAACACACCGAGACGACAGACAAGCAACCGGAGGTCGTTACTAGACACAACACCAAAGGATACCGTTGCTGACACCACCCATCAAACCACGCAGGAAGTGATAGCTGAATCCTTTGTCCACCAGGAAGCCCAGCCAGACAAAGTTGATTCCACTGCGCCTCCATCTCCACCGAAGTCCATGCCTGATGGTAACAATACAGAAAAGCCAGTAAACCCTTTTCCTTCACCTTCTCAGGCACCTTTACCCCCTAGTTCCCCAGTAGGCCCTTCATCCCCTATGCACTTGGTGGCGGTATCCCACTCTCACCCTATACCCTCTTCACCTGATTATTCTCCGCCTTCCTCTTCTGCTACTATTTCTGTAAAACCTTCTCACCCATTATCGACTTTTTTAGTACCGGATGCGTTTTTACAATTAGCCTAGATCGGTGAATTCCTTCTTCACTTATCCAAGCAACTCCCGTCTTAGATGCATGATGCTCAGCAGTCCCTGCGCAGTGAATATCAATCGAAGGTTGATATCTTGGAGGCAGATATCGCTCCACCGTAGGAAGAGATTTTGGCAGCTCAAGCAACAGAATGTTTATTACAGGCACAGATTCAAGCTAAGGCTGAGGTTATTGAAGCTAAAGACGCGGAGGTTGCTCTTCTCAAGCAGGCACTGACAGATAAAGATGATGCCATGTAGCTCTCAGTTGTGAGTTAGCCAATACTCGCACCAGATTAGTAGAATTTGAACAGACCTATAAGGTATTGCCTGACAAGGCACAACAAAGTGAAACAGAGCTTGGACATGTTAGAGGAGAATTGTTCCAAAAAGTTCAAGCGCTCGATGCAAAGGTTGCACCATTAAGTTAAAGAAAGAAATTGAAGCAATTCAAAAGGAGCGCCAAGATTTTTTTCGGACAATGCAGTTTCAGCAGCAGGAGTTAGATGGTCGCAAAAAGCAATTAGGCATTCAGTAGGATTGACTTTCTCAAATAGATGCAAAAATTGCTGATGTCAAATTACGCAGAGACACAACCATCATTAATGACTTTTATTTACAAGAAGCCTTCTTACAAAGCCAAAGTGAAATTTTTCTCTCTCAAATCATTGCTTCCAATTTCGTATGCAGAGATGCTCATCTAGTAGAATTGCACGTTCTCCAGGAGATGTTAGAGTCATTGAAGTAGAAAATTTTGCATACTTTTAAATTAGCTCGCGCTATGTATATTCAAGGCATTGTCGATGATTCTTAGCTACTCTTTTTGTAATTAACCACTTCTGGGCTCGAGTGCACCGTGCGTGCCAATGTTAGGCCACCGAAATGTTATTGTGATTATTGGAAAATGTAATTGGAAAGGATGCACATCGAAAGGATGTAGTGTAACACTTGAAACTTTTTGATAATGAAAAAGTGCTGGAAGCAGATGCACAGGAGAGCAAGATGCCGGACTGTGGGTCTGTGCGGTGTGCCTGTGGGTCATTTCCGTGCAAGTTTTTACTTACACTGGTGTATTGATCTTTACTGTTCTGAGTATTAAGTCATTTCGATGATCTTGTTTGTGTGATATTTCGTTGATGAGGATATAAGTTTAATTGTGGTTGCACGTCAATCGCCGATGAAGAATCCGTGTTACTCTGCATAATTAATTATCATAACTTTATCGCGGTGACATATTCTGGATGCTGTTAGAAATTTTGGTGGTGAAATTGTTAATTACAAGTTGCTGGTGGATAGTCAGGATAAAATGATGAATAACTCTGCGCAGTGAAAGTTTCCTATGGGAAAATAATTTTAGGGCCTCTGTAATACAGACCCCTAACCATCCCAAGAACCCAGTAGTTGATTTATTCTCGTAAGCCGTTAACAGTGTGTGTGTGTGTTGGCTATGCTCTCTATTGTTAGCGATATTTTTCCCTTCTAGCTCAAGAAATTTGGACAACTAAATACTTTTTGTGTTATGCAGGAGTATATTAGGTGACATGGAGGTAAGTATGTGTATGCATGGGTACAAGTGATGATGAAAATGGTAGGATGCATTTAGTATTAGGAAAGAATTTCCATGCAGGAGGGCTATGCATGAATAAAGAGTTGGGAATATGTTTATGTGTGATGCATCATGTTTCAATGGTTTAGATGATCAATTATGATGTTTTATGTGTCTTCATGGAAGTGAGCTAATTGTTTGAATGAAGTGGCAGGAGGAAAGCAAGATTGCACTAGTGGAAATGCTTCACGAGCAGAGGGGGGAGTATGTTAACTATAGTTATTGTTGATATTTGCACCAATATGTCTTCATTGTGTAGGATAGATGGCCGATTGTAGGTATTTGGAAAGGGAAAAATGTGTGTTGACAATGATAAGCTTTGGCTAAATGAGCTTAAGAGTTGGTTGCAGTATAGGGGATGTGGTGGAGTGTCACGTCGGTTGGTGGGAAGGCTTCACCAAGGGTTCTCAACTCCTTTATGTTCTTTGCTCTTGTCATTGAGTGATATTGTCATTCTTGGTAGTTCATTGATTGAAACATTTTTGGGATGTGGTTCTCTTCTAAAAGCTAGACAGGTATTTGTTTCTTATGCAAGATGTTGTTGCATGGAGTGCATTGATTGCAGGAAATGGAGCTGTTGGGTCTTTAGAAAAAACATTAATATGGTTGGATCAAATGCAATTTGAAGGTTTTATCCCAAATAACATCACTCTCATTTGGTGTTTGAAAGGTTGTCAAAGCCCTAGTGTAGGGAATAAAAGGATAGAGATACATGCTGAGATAGAAAGAAGAGGGATGCTAGACCATGATCTTGTTGGAAACACTTTAGTGGATATGTATGTGAAGTGTGGCTTGGTGGATAAAGTATGCAAGCCTCCACTGAAAGATGTCTCTTGGACTGCATTAATGGTTGGATTTGTGCAGGTTGGAGAAAGTGGAAATGCTTTCACGTTTATTGATCAAATGGTTATTGATCAAATCGAAGGAGTCAGGTGGCAGTCAGGAATTAATAGGACATTTTCAATTTCTGAGATGTTACTAGAGGGATGCGAACATTAATATAAAGAGGCAAAGAGGTGTTCCGTTGATATTGCTATGGAGGACTAAACACCCAGAATGAAACCGACATCGGAAAAGGGAACAAATTTAGAGGTTTGAAGGCACAATTGCAATGGGGGCTTCTTCTCGCTTGACAGAGAGGAAAGAGAGAAACTGAAAATGAAACAACAGAAGAATGAAGAAGAAGTTCGTATTGGATGTTCAGATTATTAGTTGAGCAAGTTCATGCAGACACTGATGCATGTGGTGACTTGAATATGCTTAGGAATTCGGTGCTGAGGAGGAAGGAAACCAAAGCTCGACGATCTCACGAAACTGCAGGAGCTGAAGTATAGTGGATTGATCTCTCTTATGCTGATCTTCTCACCAAAAACCAAATTTGGATGACAGGTAGTTGTTGCGGTGACTTTATCTTGAAGAAATATGATGATATAAATGGATCACAACAGAGGTTTCAAAAGGTTGTTCAATTAGGAATTGAGGGCTGCTATAGCACCCTCGAGTGCTGCACATATTGAGCTCCTAGAATTTAGCACTGTTATCATGAAATGTTGAAATACCTAAGGAAAATACTATGCATGTGCTCATTTAGACTCTCGAATCCGGGATGTTTGCTATAGAAACTTGCACACTCCCTTCAGGAATGATAGGAATAGTATTAGTTTATCTTCGGCCTCATATCTCTTAATAACCTGAGTTCTTTCTTGTTCACTTTGAGAGTAAGGCATTGTAGCAGATTTCATTTGCACTATCGTTTGAAGTAGTAATATGTATGTAGCCACTTGCACTATCGTTTGAAGTAGTAATATGTATGTAGCCACGGGCGGAATTATATGAGCCATCAAGTTTCTCAAAGAGAGAGAAAACAAAATAGAAATGTTGCCTCTATCCCTAATGGACGATGAGCATATGATTTAGAGACCATAGCTTCTTGTATGTGTGAGAAAAGAAAGAGAGAGAGTGCACGTGGGTGAAAAGGGTGTGAGAACGAGCATGTGAGAAAGATTGGGTAAGGGAATGACTATGTGTGTGCGTGTGCATAAGCGAAAGAAAGTGAAAAAAGGCCAAGAGAGTGGGTGAGAGCATGTGGGAGAGTGTTAGGAAGTGGGCGTGTGTGTTGGTGTATGTGAGATTTTGAGTGTGTGAGTTTGTGAAGTTGTGTGCTTGCATGTTATGTGAGTGGGGTGACTAGTGAGTGTATGAATGTGTAATGATGGGCTGAGAGTGAAGCTTTGATATGAAGTGAGGCTGAGGTGCATGTGTGAATAAAAGTGTATGAGTGTGAGTGCATGCACGGGTTTGTAAGCGAGAGAGAAAAAAACAGGGGAAAAATAGAGTGATAGAGAGTAGGAGAGAAAGAGAGATAGAGAGGGCTACAAAGGGAGTGCACGTGTAGGTGCTTGAAAATTAGTGGATGAGTGAGTTTCAGATTAAGAATGTGTATGGGACTGCAAGAGGGTATTTGAATGCTTAAATTTTTGGGGGCTGGGCATTTGAGAGAGTTAGTCATGATTGAGTTGTAGAGTTGGTGAGAGTTAATGAATGAGTGAGAATTCAAAATTTGGAGGGTGGGGTGAGAGTAAAGGAGAGAATAGGTTGTGCCGGACCCAAAAAGGAAGAGTAAGGCCATGTGTCTATGGTTGAATATATATGTGCGAGTGTGCCCGTGAAAGTGCATGTGTGAGTAAATGTATGTGAAAGAGAGTGTGTGTGAGAAAGTGAAAGAGAACAAGAGAGTGAGGAAGAGGGACAGAGATTGAGGGTGCACGTGTGTGTGGGAGCAAGTGTGGGCATGTTAGAGTATGGTCAATTACATGTGTATATATGTACGCTTGAGAGGAAGCGAGCTTGGAAGAGTGAGTGTGTAAGTACGAGGGTGTGTGAGGTAGTGGGAGAAGAGCACGAAATTATCAATTGGAGATATGATTGTGGCATCCAAGCAATACAAGTTGATCAAGTTTGGGTGATCTAAGCAAAACATAAGCATGTATAAGCATCTATTCCTTGGGCATAGGAGTGTGATATTTTGGCAATCCTACTCGGGATTGCTTGGTATGTCTCTATAAGAGAGTGCCATAGGTTTGCCTAGTGCCACACATTGGCCGAGCTTGCAGACCCAAAGCTTGGTACATGAGTGAGGGGAGTTTTTCCTCAGGGAGAATTCTAATGCAAAGAGAAGAGCAAGCCGCTCGTAGGGCTGAAGCTCGAGAGAAGCAGAGATAGGCATCGTACAAAGAGTCTTTGAGCAATCATAGACAACCCGAGGATAGCAAGTATTATCAAAGAAGGGTTGCTGCCTAGGTGAGAAGACTGGAGGGAGTCTTGAAACCAAGAGTTCTGAATTTTTGGGAGCGTAGTGACATTGATATCTCCCCACTATTTGAGGTGGCTTATCGTATACCGGTTCATTTGGGAGATTTTTCTAAATTCTTAAGCATCTGGGATGAGGACCCCGACAACTTTATTCAACTGTTTGAGGTTACTTGTGAGGCTAATGAAGTAGTTGAACAAGCCCAAATATTGAGAATCTTTCCCGCCACTCTTCGTGATGAGGCCACCAATTGGTATGGGAATCTGACTCCACAGGAGAGAGGGACCTATCAGATGCTTACGAATGCCTTCTTGGCAAAGTTTTGAAGACAAGGATTCCAAGATAGAATAGCCCAACAAATGGAAACCATTATAGCTAGAGGATGCAGACCTTGGTACGGAAGATGGGTGCAAATGCCCCGAATGATGAGACCTTGAAGAGGAGGTTTATTGATAGGCTGAGGGATCCCATAGTGCAACCGCATATCAGCCTCACACAGCCCACCACTTTGATAGTTGTCAAAGAAGAAGCTAGGTTATCGGAGAAAGTGCAATTATGTCAACAGAGGATGATAGAGCTCTTATATGAGCCAACAGGAGGGCTAGGTAGGGCACACGTAAGAGATCCTAGCCATGGAAGCCCTACGTTGACCACTCCGACTTTTGTAGCTGCCACTAGTACACCTGACAAGGTGAAGCCTGTGCTGACCAAGGAACGAATCCTAGAGTTGGTGATGCAAGCAGTAAAAGCTGCCACATTGACCCAAGATACATACACCGTGAAGCAAGAGGCGGTCGTGCCCCCCAATCAAGGTGTCCTTAGGTCCAATACATGGTGTGGGAAGTGCCATGGCTACGGTCATATGGCTATCGAATGCCCCATAGCCTCGAGACTTGTCATTGATAGACCACCACCTAGGATGCTTTGCACCTTTTGCAATAGGATAAACCAGACAGAGGACCAATGTTATCATAAGATGGCTTATAAAAGACAAACCATGCAATTGGGAACTATGAGAGAATGTTCCTATACAAGATTTCGTGCTCAAAGTTTCCCATCCACAACTCATTGGGAGAACATATAGACCTATGGGCATGGTGCTCAAGGTCAAGAAGGTAGCTACCCTTGAAGAGAAGCATAGGATCAAAAGAGGGCTGCTCCGATCAAATGTTGGAGATGCCACGGTTTTGAACATACTCAAGCCAGATGCCCAAATGATAAGAAACCGCTTGAATATACTCCGATGTGCAGGTCCTGCAGTGGAGAAGGCCACTTCGACAAAGATTGTCCAAAAAGAAAAGATGGCACTGGCAAGAGAAAGGGGCCGGTGGAGTCCTCAAACTATGTGGAGACCTAGGCACATCCCATTCCTAGAGTACAAGAGCAAGTTCCTACAATTAGAGTGGTGTTTAGGACACCGAATCCTCAAGAAGGATCTAGTTCATCCACGCACTTTGTGGACGCTAACCAAGGCAAGGATGTGCAGAAAGATCCTATTGTGGCTATGGTCATAAGGACACAAGAATACCTGAAAAGGGATGCAGAAGGAAGAAGTGAAAATTCGGGCAAAGAAAAGACATCTGAGCATGGTAAAGTAGAGGAAAGAGCAGAAGGACTTCTTAAGCAATAAGAATTAGAAGAAGGAGACAAGGTGGAGATCCTCCCACCAGTAACAAAGAAATTCACGCCAGACATTGATCCATTCCCTGAGAGGCTGAAGGTTTCGATGCGTCGAAAAGAAAAGCAAAGCACAGAGGAAATTGACATTGTGAAATTGCTGGCCGAAATGGAAATTACTCAGGATATTGGTACTGCAACAAAGTTTCCACAATAACCAACTCACGAAGGAATGTGTACTCACCTCCCAGCCATATGCCTCTATATATAATTGCTTGAATCAACGAGGAGCACAAATGTAACTAAAGTCCACAAGTGCATGTGCAATCTCCTCCACTCCTTTGATACCTTCCACTAGAGTCCGCTAGTGGTTGGAGTGATCTTGTCCATTGCTTTAGTACCTTCCACTAGAGTGCACTTGTGGTGGTTGTACTCGGCACTTTCTCTAGACTCAAGTTAACTCATGTTAACTTGAGTTAGAAGGCTCTAGAGCTTCTTGGGCAAAAGTCTCTCCCCATGCTCCCCATGGGGGTTGAACCCAAGACCTCCTCCTTCAGAACCATGCAACTTAACCACTAGGCTAAGTGGATTACTTGAATATGAGAGCACATGAGCTTATGCTTGAGTCTATTCTTGAGATCTTTGGTCCTACACATGAGTGACCAAACGGTGTCCGATTTTAGATTTGTATGAAGCAGTCGGACACCTAGACCATATACTTACTTTATTACATTCTTCCCCCCTTGGGAAAGATTTTCGTCCTTGAAATTAAAGCTATATAGAATATCCGTAGACAACCCCCGAGCCTCATGTTCTAATACCGCAAGAACATGAGCATTCATTCGATCAGTTATCCACTTAAAACTTGAAAGTAGAAAACTTTATCTTTTGTTGAGCTGCTTAAAACTGGAAAGTGGAAAAACATCACTGGATTGTAGAAACTTTTTCCCATGTTGAGTATTCTTCTATTCCATCCTTCAGGATCGGCATAAGCTTTTGCACGATCTTGAACTTTCTTTAATTTTTCTTGAGCTATTTTTAACTTAAAGTTCATGTCTTGAAGAAATCCTTGAGCTGCTTGTACTTTTTCATTTTGAAGTCCTACTGCATATGGAGACCTAGGCTGGAACCCATACATCAACATGAATGGACTAAATTTAGTTGATGAATTCTTGGCTGTAGCTCAGTGATGAGTAGCACCTCCTTTAATGTCAATCCGGGAAGATGTGAGGATGGTATCAAGACCTCGAGCAAGTGAAGACACAAATGTGTGAGTGAGAAGCACACCAACATGCACACACATACAAACACACACGCACACACGACAAGAACAAAGAGAGTAAGACAATGGAATCACTTCTATTACAACCAAGTTCTCATACAAGTGCAAGACTACAAGAAGCTAGCCCCAAAAATGAGCTCTCTAGCTCTATTTATAGTTTTTGACTAGCTTTGGCCCTGTCCAGACCTAGTGTCCGGCCTAGTTAAAAATTAGGTTCGAGGGCTTATTTTAGGGCTCAAACGAGGTCCAAAAAATATGAAAATTGGTAGGCAATTACTTCTAAAGATCCTCAAGCTCGAGGACTCCTTGGCTTGTAGAAAATGGAGCTACGAAAAGGTGAAACGGTATTTACAATGGTTGTCAGTGATGAGAATCACTTTTATAGTAGTGTAAAGATTGAAAAAATTTAATGGGTTGCCTTAGTGCTAGATCTGCGTGTATGCCCGTACTTGCTTCTTCCCGTATGATGCCAACACTCTCCCCCGTAGCGTCTGTCATCTCTGATAGACCTTTGCTCCACAGGATTATCAATGTAGTGTTGGACTATCTCAGTGGCTAACTCCTGTTCTTTGATCCTGAGTCCCCTGACAAGATCTTGTTGAAGAGCATCCCAATTGACTGTTCTCAGAATGTCAGGTTATGGGGTGGTGTAGAGCTCTGAGTGCATTGCCTGTTCGCATGCAAATAGCTGAAGCAGATGGGTTGGACGTGGCACGAACACCTCCGAGTGAGCTTCCCAAAACCCAGTGGTAAACATATCATCAAATGTTTGCTTGTAGCAAGCTGGGAGGTATCTAATTCTTGCATGCCAAGCATAAGCGACCCTAATACTAGGGGTTGTGCTCATATCATAAAGTAAGTCATAGTTACCAGTTATGAAGCCCGGATTTGGAGGCTGGATGTTACGTACATTGCGGAAAGTCTTTAACACTACTTGCATCATGTCCAGGAATTTGAGCATCATCTGTGTGGCGACATCAGACATGGGATGGAGGGGTGGCATCCAGTGTTTGATAGTAGCCATCATGTAGGCTACAGTTGGTGTGCCTGTTGGGGGTGCAATGGACGGGTAATTGAGCCATTGTTTGCAATTAGTATTGTTCTGAACTTTTATGGCAAATGCCTTCCATGATCGTTGCACTGGCCCAAAGCAAGGGTTATACTTCAAATGCATGGGAGCATGATCCCATGTTCGTAACATCTCCGGATAGGTATCAAGTAATTTTTGCCTCCAGATGGGTTGGAATATGGCCCCTTTTTGGGCTTCCTCTGGAATGTCCTCTGGTTCGAACTGTGTTGCGAAAGTAGGGTACTTGTTGGTTTTGCGTTTGATCTCAGCGTTGTAGTCTGCCAATAGTACAAAGTAGGGCTTATACTGTAACTTTGAACTGGTTATTAAGCGCCTAGTAGCCAAGTGCTTGAAATATTCGGATTGGAGTATGGTCTTCTCAATGGTTTTCATGGCCAGCATCTTGGTTGCTATGCGCTCTTCGTGAGTGTGGCCCATCTCTTCTACCTGCTTCATCCATGCAGGAGGGGGTTCCTCGTAGGTGTCCTGTCCCTCGTCAGTGATTCTACCTCTTGGAAGAGGTTGAGTCTCATAATTATCTTCAAATGTTTCGTCCATTGGAATGACAATAGCCTCCTCTTCTGTTGGCTGATCGGGTGGAGAGGGGGGCCGTTCGTATTGTAACAACTTAATCTTTAATTCTGCAACTTGTTGGCATAGCTCAAGTACCTCATTGGCCGTTGAAGATTCGGGCTTTGGTGAAGTAGCAACATTGACCATCTCTTTAGGTTCTGTTGGGTGTGGTGGGGGCACTTGGGATCTTTGTAGTTCCTTTACTTGGTTTGCCAGTTGGTCGTGTGCTTTCAAGAGGGTCGCATAACCTTCCAATACCTGCTGAATGTGTTATGAGGGAATAGCTTGGAATTTGGTAGGATCTATAGGTGCCCCTGGGGTGTTTTCGTTGGTTGCTTCTAAATTCTCTTGATTCTATTGCTGTAGTCTTCTATTCTCTTCTTGAGGAGCTGCTAAGTGGTGACGAAGCAAGGCCATGTTTCTTTGTAGCCTAGCATTGCGGGCTAGTTGATCTATGAGTTGTTCTTCCGTTGCCTTACCCGTCTCTGTATACTTGGCTTCAAGCTCCGCATGAGATTGTTGGAGGGTGGTAAACTCTTGTTGTAATGCAATATTACTCAGCTCCAAGGCATTGACACGTGCCTGGAGGTGGGACGATAGAGTACAAAGCTCTTTATTGTTTTCTTCCAATAATCTGTATTCCTGTTTAAGCTGGACAGTAGCTTCGAACATAGTTTCCGGTGCATGACTAAATGAGGTGGATGTAGAGGTGGAGGTGAAAGATGCAAGGGGTTGGGAAATGGGGAAGGGAAAAGTGGATGTTGTGTTGACAGTGGGTGTATGTAGTGATGTGCATGAATTTACAAGTGGTGATGTTGAGACAAAAGTGGTGGTGGGTGGTCCTGTAGAGGGTGAAATGTCCATGGGATCAGACGTGATTGTGTGTGAAGTGTGAATGGTGAATACTGGAATGGTGGGTGGCGTGTTAGTGGTGGCCGTGAATGTGGGGGAGGTGGGGTGTGAAAGGGACTTTCTATTATGATCCTCAATTTGTTGAACTATATTTATAAGGTTTGCCAAGAATGGAGGTAGGGTGGTTTGTGTAGGTTCAGAGAAGGTTATGAGGGGCCTAATGGGTTGGGAATGTGAAAGAGGAAAAGTATTGGTGAAGGGAAGTGGGTATGTTAATGTTTGGGTAGGGACATGTGGCTGTCCGAGAGTTGGTAGGTAAGAAGGGTGACCCATTATGGTTTGATGGGTGGCTGGATGACCTATTGGTGGTTCGGAAAATTGGCTGGAACTGGTGGATGTAGGTAAAGGGAAGGATGGAGAAATGGTGGTGTGTGGCATAGGTTCACTGAGGTTAATACTGGTTGTTCAGGAAGGGTAGTGGGAAGGGGTTGGGGGTGTTGGGTGGAACGTGATGGTGGAGAGGGTATTTGTGTGCTGTCATCGTGTGCATCAGTGTTAGAGGGGCTGGTCATGTGTACGTCATCTTTTCGTGCATCACTCTGTGGCCGTCCTCTCTAGGATGATGAGCTGGGACCGTCAGTGTCTGAGAAGAACTCACTCTCAGATAACTGTGTTGTTTGCAAGAAGCTCTCAAAGTCGAAGGATGTATCCTCTACCAATGTAGCCATGGAGGCAAACTCAGCATCCGTGGGTAGCGGAGGGGCTGATGGAGTGGGTTGGACCACGCCCTTTGATTGTGTTTGTTGGAGATGGATTGTGAATGGGGCTACTTGTTCTTCTTCTCTAAGGGAGATTTCAGTGGTGGACTCGTGAGGAATTGGAACATGTGAAAGTGATCCCCGCATTCTTTTGGCTGCTTGAACCCCTGGTTTTCGTCCATGGAAGAATTGCAACTGTGAGTACTTAAGGGCTCATGCTATCGGCACATCGTAAGCGAGGCAACTGTAGATGATTCTTGTAATGGCACAACAACCATTCAAAGTAGGCTTCCTCACTCCTCATTTGCCTGCTTCATATAGTTGGTCGAGGATCCACACTGGCATTTTAATAGGTAAGCTCCTGGTCTCTGCTAGGTATAGCCCGTACCAAATCTTCTTATGAGGTTGTGTGAATCGATCTTGAGCCGGAAAAGCAAAGTGCTGAAGGCACATTCGCAACGGTATGGCAATGTTCGGGGTGAGGGCACACATTTCTTTCAACTTCTTGAGTTTACTGTTCTTCATAGACTCCGGTATTAATGGGTCTCGATCGGAGGGTACATGGGTGCCGTACATCTGAAGGGCCTCCCTGATTAAAGTGATGTTCAACTCAAATTTTTTCATTTCCTCCTGGTTTGATAGAGAGGGCACCAAGAATGTTCCTGACTGATCTCAATCTCTGGTCACTTTCAGAGTTGCAATCAAGTAATATCACCTAAGGAAATTTGGTTTAGGAAGGGATGCACTAAAATAATCTTGCAATCCCGCTTTCTGCCAAATATCTTGCAAAGGAGCTACATTTTGTAATGCTTCAAATTCTCGTGAGAAGAACTGAAAGGTCCACCAAACTCCTCCAAATTCCAACTTGGATTCTGAGATATGATCTGCATCCCCCAAATCTCCTGGCATCTCATTAAACCAATGAGAATGTCCCTTTACTCTTTCTGTTAGGCCACTTGGTGGATCCGAGATGGGAATTCGTCTCATGTTCAGAAACTCCTCAGGCCTAGCTATTAGTGGGACCTCCACAGGCATGGTATCCCAATTCATTTAAGTACTAGTGCTTGCCTGGGAGCTCGTGCCTGCTGCTACTGCCATGAGACTTCTGATGCTTATATGCTAGAAGAAGAAGGGCACATTAGTGTTGCATAGGAAACAAGATGTAATGGGGTTCCCTTCACAATACTAACATGACAATCCAGATGGTTAGTGGTTAGAGGTGAAGTGTTTGTGATAGGTGTGAATGTTGGTTAGTGGTTAGTGTCATCCTAGATGCGTACTTTGGATATGCAATGTACTCAAAATGCACCTACATCAAAGTGGATGGATTTACAAAATTGGGTATGGGGGTTTGATACAGGGTTTAAGTCTCCAAACTTTGATTGAGGATTCATAGATCTTAGAGCGGGTGGTAGGTACATGTTTATGAACTAGATTGTGCTAGATTTGGGACCTTTTGGGCACCCATTTCCAGACATTCCTAGGTTTGACCGAAGGTGTAATAGGGTGGGGTGTAGGTATCTTCCCTGAGCTGTTTGCCAAGAGTACTTGTGAGTTTTGATTTATGCTAGAGTTTGGAAGTGAAGCTATTTGGGCTCGTAAGCAGGCCTTGGGCACCCATATTTGCCTAGCACTGGGAATTGCCTTCATTGACTGCTTCGGGACCCAAATAGAAATGGTATGTCTAGAGTGTTGCCTAGGGAACTCCTTCGTTTTAGTCCTTGATGGTGTGGCTCGCTTGATGCTTTTCTGAGAACCTGTCTCTAGAGTCGTGGTTTTTTCCCCTTTGCATATCCAGATCTGCTTCATGCCACGAGGTACTTCATATTGCCCAAGTTGGTGCACATGCTTCTTGATCATCGGTCTCGTCAGTGTCATGTGTTGCTCAGCCTGCTGTTGGCAGTAGCCAGAGGCATAGAAGACGCGGAAGCATGTAAAGACAGAGCAGGGAGTCAGTCGAATCAATTTTTTAAAGATCTATGTTTTATAAATACTTTTCAAAACCTCCAACAGTGATTTTCATCACTATTGTAACATATGTAACATATGTAACATAGAAAAAACCCTTTTTGTAATTTATAGCTCCATTTTTTGCAAGCCGAGGAGTCCTCGAGCTTGAGGAGCTTAGGTCGAATGAGCATAGCAATTTTGGTTATTTTTAGACACCGTTTACCCTTTCAAATAGCATCTAGGACCTATTTTTTAACTATGCCAGTCACTAGATGTGAAACCGGTCAAAACTAGTCTAGAATCTATAAAAAGAGCTAGAGAGCTCATTTTTGAGGTTAGCTTGTTTGAGTAGAGAAGAGCTTAGAGCTATTTTGAGCTTGTATGAGTGTTCTTGAGCAATAGAGTTGATTTCTCATCTTCCATTGTGTCTTGCTTGTCTCTTCGTAGTGTGTGTGTACGTGTGTGTGCATCTCTATGCTTCTCACCTTCACTCTCACTTCATCTCACATTCACGATCTTCATATCACTCCTATCTCTTCCGCGGATTGACATTAAGGAGGTGGAGCTTCTTAACCTGGTTCTCACCATTGTGCTAGAGCAACACCAAATTTGGCACCGTTGCCGGGGGATCGAGTCTAGGACAAATGTGTGATGGTAAGAGTATAGCAAGAAGTGGCATTGGAAGGTAAAAATTTCAGTTTTTTTGTTGTTTTTAGTTAGTTTTTAGTGTTTTACACCTCCCCCACACTCCATCTTCATCACTGCACCATCATCTTCCATTCCAAAAAAAATCAGAAAATTCACCATATCCACCCATTCTCCTCATTTCCCCTCATTTGTGCATGTGAGAGAGTGAGAGAGAGCTTTTGTGCTTGTGTGTACTTGTGTGTTTTTGAGTTTTCTTGCAGGTACAGAGCTCCAGTGCGTCAAGAAAGCTTGGAAAAGGTAAAATTTCACTTTCTGTCAGAGATCTGCCGAGTGTGTCAGACCATCGCGATGGTTTGCCAACTTCGGAATTTTTGGTAAGCGAGTTCACCACGAGGTAGGCGACACACGCGCATACACAGATCCACAAACACAATTGCAAAATTCACACTTTGGTGGACCATCACGATTGGCTCAAACCATTGCAATTGTGTCACACCATCGCGATAGGCTCACGCCATCGCGATGGCTCGGCAGGACCATCGCAACGGTCTCACGCCATCGTGACGGTTCACTTGAACCATCACGATGGTCCTTGACCATCGCGCCGATCTTGTCGACCCCACGCCAGAGCGATTGGTTCATGCCATCGCGCCGATGCTGCCACATGGGAAGCTAGACCATCGCGATTGCTCACTAGTCACGCCATCACGACTGTCCCACGTAGGCCATTGCGACGACCCAAAATCAGACCATCACGATTGGCTCATGCCATCGCACCCGTGACCATTGCGACGGTTCACTTGGACCATCCCGACTGTTCGCGTTGACCGTTGACTGACGCCATCGCGACGATTCATTTTTGGACCATCGCGATCATCCACTTTCAGACCATCACGACTGTTCGCTCCTTCGGACCATCAGGATTGTGCCACGCCATCGCGACGGTTCACTTGGACCATCGCGACGGTCCCAGACCATCGCGATTATCTTAGACCATCGCGATTGCTCACCCCAAACGCAAATTTTAGGGTTTGATTTTTTGACTAATTTTGGGGAAATTTTTGGCAAATTTTTGGGTGATTAGACTCATATTTGGAGAAAAACCTGTTTGTCAGTTTTTACCCCCGAGGGCCTGAACGATCATATCTTTTTCATCCAAAGTCCGTTTTTTGAGCTTAATAGCTCGTTAGATAACCTAATTTGATACATTGATTTTTAGATAACCTAATTTGAGGTTGAAATAGTTGGGACTAGAAAGCCAGGGGGCAATCATTGAAGTTTTGGGCAAAAGGGAAAGGACCTTTAAGGGTGTATATACTCAAGTGCTTGATCATCCATTTGTGAAATTGGTCTAATATTGGATTTTTCCAGGTCTAGCAAGGGCAATCAAGGGCAAACAAAGAAAGGCAAAGCAAGGCAGTAAAGGATGCAAGGCTTGGGAAGCGCGGCTTCTTGGGCATCAGGGCAACCAAAGCAACTGACTTGAGGTTGGAGGATTACTTAACCCTCAATCAATTATTAGCTTAGGCTAAACGGTAGTATTGTGGATTGGATTTACAATGATAGGAACACCTCAAGTTCAAGAGAATTAATTTCTCAAGTTTAAGACTAAATTAAAAGTGTGTGATACGAAAACCTAAGGGAAAGAACTTAAGTCTGACGGAATGAGAACTCAAAAGTACCACAAAAAGTCAATTACTGATGCATACATCTAGACAAGAACTTAAAGACACTTAAAAAGAACCAAGCAATTAAAAACAAGGAACATTGACGATTAGAGAGTGCCGGGAAGTAAATTCATGAACCTTAGATCGGGCAAGTATATAGGTAAGTCAGACCGACGAAGCCTTAGATCATCAGAAGCAAGTGTAGGAACAACTGCTCGATCGTGGGCTCAACAATTGAACACTAGTTATCCCTACGAGAGCTCAGATACGAGTGAATCGGAAATGGCATTTAGCACAGAAAGACCAGAAGGAGGGTCAAATGTAGCATATTTAGAAAAACCTGAAGGACCCTATAGAACTCAGTTAGAGTTTCTCCGAACCAACCGCTTAGGTGCTCGCATCTATGAGGATGGTTTGCGAAGACAAGTGGTGCAAATGCATAACCCGGATCAACCCATTGGATTGGAACGTCCAGTGGTGAAATTCGAAAGAGACGCATACATAGACAAAGAAGGAACGATGTACATCTTAAGTACTCAACCAAACAATACCAATGAGTTTGGCGTGATTCCGTTGGAAACGGAAGCGAAAGCCCAAGGAAAAGAACCATTAGAAGAACCTAGGACACCTAGAGGGAAATCTATACTGACACGAGTACTAGTTCCAGATTGGACCCCTCACGATAACAGAAGCATAGAGTTGTTTGTAAATAAAGAAACTGATGAAGCATTTTGGAGGTACAGTACGGAACAACCTAGCAAGGTAGGCTCCATCATAATCTATGAATTTAAAGACCCGGATACACCTGGAAAGGTTGTATACCTGGATGAAACGTCAGAAAGAGTATTTGTGGTACCAGACCACGCTAGAAATACATACACATGGAGAGGTGATTTGGTATTCCCTCCATCATGAGCAAAGGTAAACGCGAGCCAACAAGGGGCAGGAACATCCTTAGCCCACGTTAATCAAAGAGACAAGAACAAAGAGAGACCGGAAGTAAGTTTCAATCATCCCATAGGGAGAGATAGAACCACCGTAGACACCGATAGAGTGGTTAGACAAAGAGAACAGAGAATGCCAGGTGGTAGAGATGATTTTCCTCTACCTAGACCACGTGAACACGCAAGAATATTAAGACCCACTCAGTTAGTAAAGTCCATGAAAAATTATTTTGATGGGACAGGAGATCCCTATGACCATGTTGCGGAATTTAAGCAAGTGTTACGGGCAGAGCAAGTTGAAGACATGTTCACGCAATATAACGCATTCGGACTAACGTTAAAGAATACAGCTTTAAGTTGGTTTCAACCATTGCAACAAAGGCAATTTAGAGACATCCATCACTTTTTAGAGTCGTTCATCACTGAATTCTCTAAAAGTGGGATCAGGCATGACACGTCTTCGTTGATTCATAGCTTTAAACAAACCCCTCAGGAAACAGTAAGACTGGTAGGACGTAGGTTTAGACAATATGTTGAAAGATGTCCAATGCAAGAGTTACCCTCACAGGCCAAGCAAGTGTCATTGTTTTTAGATGGCCTGTTGAGCTCTAAACGACGCTCCTATGTGTACTTGAAGGAACCCAGAACGCTAGAGCAGTGTGTAAGAATTTACATAGACATTGAGGACAACTTAGGAGATGAGTTGGAACTCTCAAAGGTCTATAAGGACTCAGATTGTTCATCTCTAGCATCCACGAAATTGTCTAGCTCGATAGAGGATCTAGCAGAAAAAGTGGCCCAGAAACTAGGAGTTTCTAGTAAATAGATGCCTAGGGTAGCAACAAACAAGCGTTGTTACACTTGTGTGTTGGAGATAGATGTCTGCGGAAGCACGCGAACAACACAAGGAAGAAGAAGAAGCTTGGAGCACAACACACAAGACTGAATGTATTACTAGAGAATGTACAAAGATAAGTAGCCCATTAGGGCAATCAGCGTATATACAAGCCGGGGGAAAAAACCTCCTAAAGAGGGAAAAAAGTGCCCCGGCGGTCCTAGTGTGTTCACACACATCACTACCTAAAATATATCAACAAATCCCCCCTGGGAGTGATGCGGTGAACAAGGAGCTGGCACTCATGTATAAGGAAGTGCCAAGCTATGTGGAAATCACTCCACAAAAGGAAGTAAGCCCAAAGCTTTGTGGAAAGCTTCAAACTTCTCCCTAGGTAGAGCCTTCATGAAAAGGTCTGCAATGTTCTCCTGCGTGGGCACATATGCCAAGCTGATCTCCCCAGCAGAGAACCCCTCCCTGACATAGTGATAATGCACCTCAATGTGCTTAGTGCGAGCATGGAACACAGGGTTCCTCGCAACTGCCAATGCGCTCTGACTGTCAGTGAAGATGGTGGTGGCAGAAGACTGGCCAACACCCAAATCAGCCATAAGGCGTCTGAGCCACACACACTCAACAGTCGCTGTGAAAGCTGCCCTATACTCAGCCTCACAACTGGAAGTGGCCACAGTAGGCTGCTTCTTGCTCAACCAAGATATACATGAGCTACCAAGCATGAAGCAAAAACCATTGGTGGACACACGAGTGTCATAGCAACCAGCCCAATCTGAGTCAGAAAAAGCATGCAAATCTGGCGGTAGTGATCCCCCCTTGGGATAAAACAACCCAAGTAGCCGAGTACCACTCAAGTAGCGGAAGATGCGCTTAACCGCCTTCCAATCCGTGACTCCTGGGCAATGCATAAACCTGCTCATCTGTGAGACAACAAACTGAATATCTGGCCGAGTAATGCATAAGTAAATCAAGCATCCAACAGCCTACTGATAGAGAACAACATCAAATGCATGTACAACATCATGAAGACTCAATCGTAAACCTGTCTCCATAGGAGTGGCAATAGGCTTACAGTCTTCAAGGCCAAAACGCTGCAATAATGTGTCAATATATTTTGTTTGACACAAAGCCATTCCACCATCAACTTGCATAAACTGAATGCCCAAATAGTGATGCAAATGCCCCAAATCAGACATCTCAAATGAGGCATGCAAATCAGCCTTAAAATCAGCAATATGCTTCTCAATAGGACCAGTGAGCAGCATGTCGTCAACATAGACAACAATGATCAGAAGCACATCATTAGCACGCTTAACATATAAGGTGCTTTCAGTTGGACTATTCTCAAAACCATGTGCAATCAGATAGGCATGTATCTTCTCATACCAAGCACGTGGTGCTTGCTTTAAACCATATAACGCCTTCTTTAACCTGCACACCTGGTTTTCATGCCCTTTCTGCACAAAGCCACGGGGCTGAAAAACATACACTTCTTCATGCAAGTCACCATTCAGAAATGCTGTCTTAATGTCCAACTAATGTACATTCCAACCATGATGGGCTGCAAGTGCACAAATGCTCCGAACAATAGTCATACGACATGTAGGTGCAAAGGTCTCATCAAAATCAATGCCTCTTTCCTGCGCATAACCCTTTGCAACAAGCCTCGTCTTATACCTGTCAACTATACCATCAGGTTTATGCTTCAACTTGTATACCCACTTAGTGCCAATGGCCTTCTTGCCAGGAGGCAATTCACATAAAGACCATGTACCATTCTTCATTATAGCATCATATTCAGATTGCATAACAGCCATCCAATTTTCTGAATTCTGTGCTTCATCAAAAGAAACAGGCTCATTCTCATCACAGAGACTAGACGCAACCATAGCATAGCAATCTGATGCAAAGGAGGCACTATGAGAGCTTGAACGAGTACGATATGACAAAGGTGCATCTAATTTACTGTCACGCAAAGTCTGCACCAGCCATTTTGGCATAGTTTTTGCCTGCTCAATATCAGCTCTCTCATCAACAAGTGCATCATGTAAATCTGCATCAGAAATGGAATGATCTGCATCATCATATGAAACCTGCAAAGGCTGAGAAGTTGCCTCATTAGGACCAGCACTAGACTGTCCACCTGTAAAAAGAGGCATCAAAGTATCATACATGTCTTTGGAGCTAACAGATGTCTCCTTAGTACATGAAAGCAATGGCTGAATAGCATCTTCCACAAAGACAACATCACGGCTAACCAGAATGCGTTTAGTCTATGGATGATACAGACGATAGCCTTTACTTTCAGAAGTGTACCCAACAAAAATACATTTTATTGCCTTATCATCCAATTTTCTGCAATGTTGTTCAGGCACTAGTGCATATGCCAAACAACCAAAAACACGCAGATGAGCAACAGATGGCTTGCGGTCATGCTAAGCCTTATATGGAGTGATAGACTGCAGCGCTTTAGTGGGACACCTGTTCAGTACATATGCTGCACACATGACAGCCTCAAGCCAGAAACTATGAGGTAAAGCTTGACTCTTGACCATACACCTCGCCATCTCCATGAGAGACCTGTTCTTCCGTTCAACAACTCCATTCTGTTGAGGTGTATACAACACTGTACACTGGTGTTTTATCCCACGTTCAGCCAGAAATGCATTAAAATCAGAAGACATATATTCCCCCCCTCGATCAGAACGGAGGGTGCCTATTTTACATGCTGATAGATTTTCAGCCAAAACCAAAAACTGTTTAAAGCACATGAACACTTCAGACTTTCCTTTGAGTGGATATACCCATGCATGCCTAGAAAAATCATCAATGAAAGTCACAAAGTAAAGGTAATTTCCAAAAGAGGCTGTCTGCATAGGACAGGTACTGGTTCTGGTATCTTCCTTGTTGAGGGTATGGTTGTGGGTACGTTTGCCTAATTGCTTGCTTATTGTATGGGCAATCTTGCACGGTGTGATTGGTGTACCTCCGTTCTATGGTGCGTACTGGCTACTGGGATTCACTTGGTGTTGAGAGCAGTATGGGCACCCAAGGACTGACTAGACAAGGAAGCCAGCGGAGAAAGTCAGAGCGAGGTGAAGGATTAAGTAGACAAAGCAGTCGACGCAAATCTGGCAGATAGACCCTTCAAATTTTTCCAAATCAACATCTTTATAACAGTGATTCTTATCACTAACAATCATTGTAAATACCATTTCATATTTTTGTAGCTCCATTTTGTGAAAGCCAAGGAGTCCTTGAGCTTGAGGAGCCTTAGAAGTACCTACATATCAATTTTCGTATTTTTTAGACTCCATTTAAGCCCTCAAATTGGCCCTAGAACCTAATTTTTAACTAGGCCGGACACTAGGTCTGGACAGGGCCAAAACCTAGTCAAAAACTATAAATAGAGCTAGAGAGCTCATTTTTGAGGTTAGCTTGTAATTGATTTGAACTTGTAAGAGCTTTTTGAAAGTAATCTAAGAACTCCATTGCTCCTCACTCTTTGTCTTGCCGTGTGTGCGCGTGTGTGTGTATGTGTGTGCATGTTTGTGTGCTTCTCACTCATGCACTTGTGCCTTCACTTGCTCGGGGTCTTCATACCATCCTCTTGTCTTCCCGGATTGACATTAAAGGAGGTGCTACTCATCATTGAGCTACACCAAATTTTGGCGCCGTTGCCGGGGATCGCGCTTTGAGGACGAGCGTGTGATGGTAAGACGTAGAGTTGTGACGTTGGCGTTGTAGGTAATTTCTTTACTTTTCCTTACTTTTCTCATCCTTACTTCATCATCATCATCACCATCATCATCCCCATCATCTTCCACCTCCATCTCCATCATCGCAAAAATTTCAGTTTTTTGACTCTATCTCCTTCCCCCTTTCATTTCCCTCATTTCAAGTGTGAGAGAGAGCGAGAGAGCGATCTTGTGTGCACTGTTTTTGCATGTTTTTGAGTTTGCTTGCAGGTATTGGCCATCCCATCATCTCCAGCACGTCGCGCAGGTACGGAAATGTGCAGAACTGTCTCTGTGTCGCAAGCTTCTGTCCATCGCGATTGACAGAAAATTTCATCTATTGGTAAAATTAAGTGCACCACAGTAGACTACAGACCTTGCACATCACAAATCCACAAAAATTTTTGGAAAATTTGCATTATTTCAGTCCATCGCGATTGATAACATCAATCGCGATTGACACTGTCCATCGCGACGGACAGCCAGTCCATTGCGATTGACAGACCCCGACGGACACGTGTCCATCGCGACGGACACCAGTCCATCACGATTGACACCAGTCCATCGCGATTGACAGATCCCGACTGACACCAGTCCATCGCGATTGACAGACCCAGACGGACACGTGTCCATCGCGACGGACACCAGTCCATCGCGATTGACACCAGTCCATCGCGATTGACACCAGTCCATCGCGATTGACAGACCCCGATGGACACCAGTCCATCGCGATTGACACCAGTCCATCGCGATTGACACCAGTCCATCGCGATTGATACCAGTCCATTGCGATTGACACTTGTCCATCACGATTGACAGCCCAGTCGATCGTGATTGACAACCAATTTCGGCCAGTTTTTTAGGGTTTTTTAATTTGAAGATTTTGGCTAATTTTGGACATGGATCATGGACTCTAGAGCACATAAGGAGGCTATAGGAAAATAACCCGAGGAAAATCTGTTGCCCTGTTGGCCTGTTTGAACCCTGTTTTAATCCCTGAAGCCTGAACTGACATAACTTTCTCATACGAAATCCGTTTGCTGTGATTCTTGTTTTGTTGGAAAGCTCGTGGGGAGTACAACCAAAACTTCCACTGGTTATGTGAAAATTAATATCAGGATTATTAAATAGGGTTTTTTGAAGTTGACCATACCCCGATGTAGGAAAACTGAAGGATCCTTGGGATTGTTTTCCATAAAAGCAAAGGATAATTTGGTCTGTGAGTTACATGCTTGAAAGTGGTCTATTGTGTCATTTGAATCTAAGTCTTGAGCTAACCGTGGAACTTTTACAGATCCAGCAAGAGCACTTAAGGGCATTCTAAGCAAGAGTAAGTGCAAGCTTGGGAACACGTGTCCTGGGCACACCAGGGCAACAACACAAAGAAGGAAACTCAAGGTTGGAAAATCCTCAACACCCTCTATCAATTCCTAGCTTAGGCTAAGAACGACTAGTGTTAGGAGTAAGTCAGGGCAACGATAGGCATCAATCAAGTTGAAGACTACGTATGCACTCAAGTTCAAGATTAAACATAATTTCTTCGTGATGCGATAACCTTAAAGGAAAGAATCTAACGTGGAACGATCAACTTACAGTGCGAAAATTAACTCAAATATTCTTGACGACGTGATTTCTGACAAGAGCATAAACACGGTAACCACTAAAAAGAATCAAGTGACTGATACAAAAGAACTCAGCAACGAGGTTGTACTTGGCAAAATTTGGGCTATTCAATTAGGCTTATGAACCTTAGATCAGGGCGACATCTAGGGAGAGATAGACAAAGTCTTAGGTCTTCAGAGGCTAGTGTCAACCACACTGCTAGGTCTTGGGCCCAGCAGTTGAGCCACCACTCATACTACCCTAGCTCTGAGACCAGTGAATCAGAGATGTCTCAAGGCATGGACCGACCTACGGGAAGTTCAGGAGTGCCATACTTGCACAGGGTAGAAGGCCCGTACAAGAGGCAGCTTGAATACCTTAGGACCAACCGATTAGGTGCTAGCATCTATGAGGACGGTCTAGGAAGATCCGTGGTCCAGATTAAAAACCCTGACCAATCCATAGGACTAGAGCACCAAGCTGTCAAGTTTGAAAACGGAGCATACTTGGATAAAGAAGGAACCATATACGTAGTCACCAGTCACCCAGATAGGACAGACGAATTCGGGAATGTGATCCCTGAGACGGACATAGATGACCTAGAACAAGGAAACATGGGTGCAGAGCCCAGGACCCCGCGAGGGAAATCTGTTCTTACTAGAATCCTCAATCCCGAGTGGGTTCCCCAAGACAACAAGAGTATAGATCTGCTTCTGAACCGAGAGACTGATGAAGCCTTTTGGAGGTATAAATCTGATCGGCCAAATGACATAGGAACAATCATGATCTATGAGTTCAAAGATCCTGATAGCCCAGGCAGAGTGACCTACTTAGATCACGCTTCAGAGAGGATCTTTGTGGTTACAGAAAATGATAGGCATGCTTACACTTGGAAAGGTGAATTCATTTTCCCCCAACCAAGATCGAACGTGTCCTATGGCCACCCGGGAGCTAGAACGTCCCATGCTCATGGAGCTAAAAGAGACAGACATAGAGATAGACCTGAGGTAAGCTTTGCCAACCCAGGGGGCAGAGAAAGAATGAGGACGGAAACAAATAGAGTAGAACCTGAGGTACTTAGAGCCCCCAGGAATCAAAGACATGCGGATGAATTCCCTCTACCAAGACCAAGAGAGCACACGAGGACCCTGAGACCGACCCAACTAGTTAAGTCCATGAAAAACTACTTCGATGGCACTCGAGATCCCTACGATCATGTGGCTGAGTTCAGGCAAGTCTTGAGAGCTGAACAAGTGGAGGATCTATTCACGCAATACAATGCCTTTGGTCTAACCCTTAGGAACACTGCCCTGACATGGTTTCAGCCACTAAACGAGAGGCAGTTCAGGAGGCTTTCATTATTGAATTCTCTAAGAGTGGCATAAGACATAATACCTCCTCGCTGATTCACAACTTCAAGCAAACCCCTCAAGAGACTGTGAGACTTGCAGGAAGAAGATTTAGGCAATATCTAGAGAGATGTCCCATCCCTGAGTTACCCACACCTGCCAAACAAGTGGCTCTGTTCCTGGATGGATTGCTAAGTACCAAATTGAGGTCATATGTGTACTTGAAGGACCCTATGACCATTGAAGAGTGTGTACGCATGTGCATTGACATCAAGGATAACCTAGGGGAGGAGTTAGAGCTTTCCAAGATATACAAAGATTCAGATAGTGCCTCTAGCCTCTCTTCCACGCAATCCACATCAATTGAGGAACTTGCAGAGAAAGTAGCTAAGAAATTAGGTGTCACTAGCAAACAGATCCCAAGGTTTGCCCCTGTGAAAAGATGCTATACTTGTGGGGGTGACCACATGGCGAACGTATGTCCCATTATGGCTCAACCCCAAGTAAATCCTAGTAGCCAGTACTGCACTATAGAACGAAGGTACACCAATCACACCGCGCAAGATTGCCCCTACAATAAGCAAACTGTTAGGCAGACGTACCCATCTCAGCAGTATGCGAGGCCTCAACAAACCTACCAACCCTACCAAAACCAACAAAGGCCTCAGCCTGTGCTAGCACAACAACCCCCTGCTCCAGCTAATGTGATTCCGGTAAAGTATGCTGCTGCAGAAGAAAACCTGAATAGAGCTATAATCCCTGTAACACCAGTGCTTTCAGAAAGTGATCCCAGTGACCATAGTTTCGATTCTACACATGTTGATAGCCCCCAGGCCTACTACATGCAGTCTCCTGAACATGGTGAGTCCTACTATAGTGAAGAGCCAAATGAACCTAGTTGGGAGTCAGATTACACAAACGTCATGTACGCAAACCCCAACCCTAGACCCCAACCTAGGCAAGTAAGACCTCCATTCCCTAGAGGACCATGCTACAGATGTCAAGGAGATCATCTCATTCGTGATTGTCCCGTGCCTCCACCTACACAATCCCAATCAGTGACGATCCAAGGCTTTTGCCAAGACTGTGGAAAGGAGCATCTCTTACGAGATTGCCCAAAGAACCCCAATAATATGCCAAAAATCACTCCTACCAACGTTATTGGGTTAGTTGTAGACTCCACAGGGAGTGTGACTTCCACTGCACCAGTACAAGTAATCACTAGAGCCCAAGCCTTGCAACAGAACCAAAGCGTAGGCCAAGAAAAGAGCCCAGATGTTAGTGAAATGGAGAGCATGACAAAGAAGAGGACTAGAGCTTGGAGAGAGAGTCGTGAAAGAATGAAAAGGCAATGGGCAAAAAAGATGAGTGAACTCGAGGAAAGCCTCAGAGAAACAAAGGCCAGGATAACTGAACTCACATCTCAAACTCCCTCTCACACTATCCGACCCGCCACCTTCCAACCCGCCTCACCTAATCCCACCACTCCCAAGAGTAGGATCAATCCTAGCAAATCCCACTCCCGAGGACTTAAACATGATACTTAAAGCATATCAGGCCAGAATCCAAGAAGGGCCAAACGTAACTGATCATGAAAAGTGTTACCCTAGAGCAGAACTAGAGCTAGAACGAACCAAAATTTGTGCTAAGATGGTGGAATTGGCTCAGACCATGTTTGAAGCCAGTCACCTATTTAACATCTCTAGTTCAGCGAAGACACAGTTACACTTTGATGGACTGCTTGAAAGAATAGAGAAGCTGATTGCACAATCAGAAAAGGAACCCGCCTCTCAACATAAGGACAAGGCAAGTGAAGGAGCAAGTCTTCCTGCCCAGGAAGCCTATGTGCCTGAAGCCAATGTGCCTAACTCTACGGAGCCAGACACATCCTCTTCTATGAATCGGTTCACACCCGAATTCCTACGAGAGATTCAAGAAGACAAATGGGCTAAGGAAAGTGAAGTCCCTCCTCCTATTGAACTTGTGGTTGATGCACACGACCGATTCCCACAAGACATCCCATCCATTTATGAAGAGCAGGAGAGCACCCAATCTCAGGAAAGATTAGACTTTGAGTCTAACTCTCTACAAGAATTACCTCACTTCACAGGCCCATGGGAAGCTAAGTCCACCTGTATGAGAGCACCCACGGTCATGGTAAGAAACGAAGATTCAGTCATACCTAGGAACACGGAGGTAGTGAAGAACACTAAGGTGCAGTGCAATCTCACTTTAGAAGAACTACTCAAAGTTAGGCCAGAGCTATGGAAACATGTAGCCAAAGAAGTACCAGAGATAGCAAAACCTCGTTCCCAGGTAGGATCCCAGAGAACAGTGCCAGAAATACCATTGGACAAGATAGGAGACATGAGTGAGGGCGAAGAAGGAAACACATATCTTCCTATCACCCATCAAGGATACACCACCAAGGCCATTCTAGACTCAGGCGCAGGTGTTGCAATTGCTACCACTTCCCTATGGAAGCGTTGGGGCAAGCCAACACTTAGGCCCACAAGGATGAAATTGCAAATGGCCGATGGTCACATAGAGAGACCCCTAGGGTTGTTAGAAGGAATAACTCTCACCACCTGTGGTGTTGAGTTTGAGCACACTTTCGCCATATGTGACTTTAGCAAGAACCATGCTTATGAGATGATTTTGGGACGACCATTTATGCGACAGTTGCAAGTGGTACAGGACTGGGGAACCAATTCCTTATACCTGCAACACTTAGGTGTTACGACCAAAGTGAATCTCAAAGATTACTCTCATAGAGATGTCCCTCCTATCCAATGGAACCCCATCCATAGAGCCAAAGATGATACGGAATCGGTGCATTCCATAGGATCAGGATCCTCATGGATGCATGAAGACACCCACTTATGGATGTGTAAAGTAGCAGTAGAAGAAGAGAAGAGAGAAAAAGCCAGAGAGATAGGTGCAAAAGAAACCCATAGATCAATTCAAGACCCAGCCTATGCACTTGTAGTATTTCTTGATGAAGAATTTGAACCTCACGGCTGGGCAGAAATCTTAGCAACAATGGATGTAGCCATCAATGAGGAACAATGGACACCCCACTGTGATGAAGATGGCTATGACATTTCAGTCTTCTCCATAGAGCCGATCATGGGAGAGGCAGTGTTAGAAGAGTGTGAACCTAGCTCTGATGCATTTGAGGATGCAAGTGACTCCGATCTAGAGTCAATCATTATGGACCCACCCTTTGCATCAGATGAAGAATACTTCTATGAAGTAGAATTTCAACCCCAGAGGCACGGAGAGCTTAAAAATGATGTAAGGCTAGCCATGCATGTAACTCCTAAGGAAGAAGGAAAGAAAAGAAAGAAGAGAGAAGTCACACAAGCAGAGGAAGAATCTTTGTTTGAGGTCCCGGAAAATTTTAAGAAGTATGAGATAGATGACAGGAGAGTCATGATCAGAATGCCTAAACGAGAGGCACAATCAGGGGAGGCCTATGATAACAAAGAAACCACCAAGAAAATAGTGGTAGCTGTGGAAGAAGGAGAAGAGAGATGCACGTACATAGGCCATGACCTGACAGAAGAGGAAGAACAAGAGCTAATAGCCTTGCTAAGAGAATACAGAGATGTATTCGCTTGGAGTTACAAGGATTTGAAAGGTGTTGACCCAGACATATGCTCACACACTATACCCATGACCTCAGATGCCAAACCGTCCAAGCAAAAGCCATACACATACAATGATAACTATGCTGCCAAGATTAAAGAGGAGATAGATAGATTGGTTGAAGCTGGATTTATCTATGAAATTGAGCACACTGAATGGGTGTCCCCCATTGTAGTGGTGCCCAAAAAGAATGGTAAATTACGTGTATGCATTAACTTAAAGAAGGTCAATGCAACCACAATTCGAGATAACTATCCGCTTCCCATCACATAACATCTCTTAGAAAGAGTAGCAGGCAAGGAAGTGTACAGCTTCCTTGATGGATTTTCGGGCTACAATCAAGTAGCCATAGTTCCAGAAGATCAGCATAAGACAACTTTTGCCACGGAGTGGGGCATATTTGCCTCTCGGGTAATGCCGTTCGGGCTTACCAATGCACCGGCTACCTTTCAAAGATTGATGTGTCACGTGTTTAAAGAATTCCTGAGGAAGAATTTGGAAGTCTATGTTGATGATCTTTGCACTCATTCCAACTTTAGGCAGACCCATATTCTTGAACTCAGACAAATCTTTGACAAATGTAGAGAATATCAAGTCTGCCTAAACCGAGAAAAGTGCGTTTTTATGGTCAGGCAAGGCAAGATTTTAGGACACATAGTGTCAAAGAATGGCATATCCACTGATGAAGAGAAAGTGAGAGCCATAGCAGAGTTACCTAGGCCAAAGAATGTCAAGGAAGTACAAGCTTTCATGGGGCATTGTGGTTACTACCGACGGTTCATTCATATGTACGCTGTCATTGCAAAGCCCATGTATGGACTTTTGACTAACTTTGAGTGGATTGATGAGTGTGAAAATTCCTTCAATGAGCTTAAACGGCGATTATGTTCAGCACCAATCTTAACCACACCAGATTGGAATAAGCCTTTCCATGTTCATGTGGATGCATCCAATTACGCTATTGGATGTGTGCTCGCACAACCTACCGGTGAAGGTAATATGGATCTTCCAATTGCCTATGCTAGTAGACAATTGAATGCAGCTGAACGAAATTATACCACTACAGAGAGAGAAGGATTAGGCATGGTATGTGCAGTTAAAAAGTTTAGACATTATTTGCTTGCAAATAAGTTTAAATTTTTTACTGACCATCAGGCACTGCTATATCTCGTGAACAAGCCATGCAATACAGGTAGATTAGTAAGATGGTTTCTCTTACTGATGGAATACGACTTCGAGGTTGTGGTAAGGAAAGGTAGGACTCACTTGAGAGAAGACCATCTCTCTAGACTCACATCTGGAGAAGCCCCACGAGGAGTGTTAGATGACCTTCCGGATGCTTACTTGTTTAATTTGGAAGTGGTGCCGCAGTGGGCTAAACCATTAGTGCCATTATTGACATACGGGCCTAACCACCTAGTAATAAACACACAGGATAGAGAGGTAGTAAAAGCCCAAAAGTATCACATCATGGCAGGAAGTATGTACAAACACACAGAGCAAGGGATCTTGGCTTGTTGTGTGGAAGAGGATGAGTACGCTAAATGGTTGCAATTAGCATATGTAGGTGCATTAGAGCAACACTACTCAAAGCAACGAACCCTGCAGACACTAAGGAGACTCGGAGTGCATTGGCATACTATGGAGGCTGATGTCCAAAAGTTGTGCAAGGAATGCCCAATCTATTGTACTAAACCACCTGTGGAACATGCCACTCTTTATCAAATGTCCATAGTGCCAGATTGGAGTGAACCACTAGTATCCTTCCTGAGGACGAAAACATTCCCTCCAGACATGACTCTGGTTAGGAAAAGAAGTCTAGAATAAGAAGCCCTAGAGTACTCACTCATTGGTGATAATCTCTACAAGCGTGGTAAGGATGGTTACCTGAGACTATGTGTCCATGAAAGTGAATATCTCAAGATCTTGGAAACTGCTCACCAAGGTGTAGCAGGAGGACACTTTGGACCAGATCGGGTGATCAAGGCAATACTATTTGCGGGCTTCTGGTAGCCGACCCTTCACATGGATGCACATACCTATGTGAAACGGTGTGATGTCTGTCAGCAAACTCAGTGTCCTATACGCAAAGACGCGATGCCACTGAAACCTATGATGGGTGGACGTGCATTCTCTATGTGGGGAATAGACTTCGTAGGTCCTATTAATCCCCCAGCTAAGGGTTCCCATGCTGAATATATCATTGTTGCCACGGACTATCTAACCAAGTGGGTAGAGGTAAAAGCCACAATGAAGAACGATGCTCAAACAACAACTAAGTTTTTATTTGAGAATGTGTTCACTAGATACGGGCTACCTATAGAGCTAGTTAGTGATAGAGGCACTCACTTCTTGAATGAAGTTATTGAAAATCTGCTCCAAGAATTCTTGGTAGTACATAAGAAGTCTGCCCCCTATCACCCTCAAGCAAATGGCCAGGCTGAGAGCACCAATAAGATCTTATGCAATGTACTGACAAAATTAGTGAACAATAAATGCTCTGATTGGGACAAACAACTACACCATGCTGTTTGGGCATATCGAGTGGCCTACAAAACGGTACTTCAAGCCACCCCCTTTCAGATGGTATTTGGCCAAAATGCAGTGCTACCGTTGGACTTTTTAATACCTACATTGAAAGTAGCAAAAGAGCATGAATGGACGGGTCATGAACTCTCCTCTAGACTTTTTGACCTTGAACGATTAGGGGAAACAAGACTGAGGGTGGCTGCAGGGATATATGCAGCTAAGAAACGATAGAAGGCATACTTTGATGCCCACGTCAAGGATAAAGGTTTGAAGGCACGCGGCCTAGTACTAGTCTACACTTTGAAACAACACGCGAGAAAACTAGAGAAAAGAGGCTACGGACCCATGATCATTAATAGGATCTCAACCAGTGGAGCAGTTCAACTCGCTACCCTCGAAGGTGATGTTCTTCCTAGCTATATAAGCGGGTGCAGAGTCAAGTTATATCAGGAACCTCTGACGGAAGAGATGCTATGTCGACTCAACATTGCTAAGAAACGCAAAGAAGAAGAAAAACGAATTCGAGAAGAAGCTCAAGCAGAAGCTTTAGAGCGCATACAGAGAATGAAATTAAGAAGACAAGGCAGGGAGCAACCTGTGCCAGATGCATATGCAGATCAAGGATATCACGTGGCTATGTGTGAAGTTGCAGGTGCCAGCTCTCATAGGATAATTGATCGACATCCTTTTATAACCGTAGATATAGGACAAGGAAAGGGATCAAGGACTGTAAGAGCCTTGATTGACTCAGGTGCAGCCACTAGTGCTGTTAAATTGTCTTACTGTCAAGAGTTGAAATTAACTGTCAATCCTATAGAAGCATATCTCATAGGATCGGGAGGTGTGGAAACCCCTTGCATGGGCGAGGTGGAACTTCCCCTCTATATTCAAGACGAAGCAATGACAGTCAAAGTACTAGTGTGTCAAGATGAGGACCTCACTGAGCCTCTTGTCTTGGGTCAGGATTGGATCTATGATCATGCGGTCAACCTAAACCTAAGAAGTGGATTTCTTTAGGTATGGGTATATCATAGTCGAATTACAGTTGAATTGGAAAATGAGGCACTCAAGGAACTAGGTAAGGCATGAACTCCTGGTCCTTCCAGGGGTGCACATGAAGTTGACAATGCTATTCTTGTCCAAAAAAGTATGATGCAGAAAGAGGATTGTCTCAACAACGGAGTCAAGGATAAGAAGGCATCCCCTTCTGTTCCAAAGGCCAGAGGGATGCAGCAACCAAAGGCAGATCGAATACAGAAGAAGCAGAACACTACCTATACTAGAGGCCAAAAAAAGGAGCAAAGCAGATTGTTTCAGCCGATGAAACAAGTATGGAGGCGAAAAGGCGAACACCCTGTTCCGACCAGGCCAACACCACGACCAAAACCTCTTATTAGTAATCAACAACACGACACTAATAAGAAGTCCTTCATAAATTCTTCTGCGAAAGTGAAGTCTATTTGGGTACCCAAGAAGTCAATGAAGGCTAGCCCACAATCACGACAAATCTGGGTGCCTAAGGCTTGCTTGCGGGCTCAAATAGCTACACCAAGGCCAAACCCTGTACAACATGTTTCACTCACACGAACATCTGAGGCCCAGTCTTACACATCACGCACTAACACGTATTCTTCCATGAGCACAAGTAGAATCACTTGTAAATGGGTCCCTAAAAAGCCCCATTTTTCAAGTAAATACCCTATCACACTCTCCAGAGCCTCCACAAAGTCAAAATCAAAACCTATCCATTGCATTTGGCAACCTAAAACTTGTAATAAACCCCCCGAACCCAGTTGTAAATCCATGTCCACCTACTAACTACGTCACTCTCACATCACATCATTCCGCTTAGTTCTTAGGTCTACCCAATTCCTAACTACACACACAAGCACCGAGCACTTACTAACCCCCTAACCTCTCCTGAACCTCATGTTAATGTTGTAACGGGGACACAATGTCATTTTTGTGTCCATTGCAATGTTAACATCTATTCATATATTCTCACAGAACCAGCTGCGAAGTTTTCAACATGGATGAGGCGGCAGGAACTAGCTCTCAAACAGAAACGAGCCAGCAAGTGGTGGACTTAGACAGTTTACCCGTTTTGCCTGAGACAAATGAAAGACCAGAAGAATTGCAGGCCATCAAAATCATACCTATAGCGGACCCTCCCAGTGGCCATACCATGCCCGTAGGAAAAACTTCCCACTGGTTTAGTGAAGTGGCAAGACCCTTGGGAGAGGGAACGTACCTATGGGAATCAGAGTTGGACTTCAATGGGAAGCAAGGTAAATACCATTTCTTTACAAGAGAATTCGAGAAGTTACAAAATGCAGAAGGTCTACGTTCGATATGGGAGAAGGCAAGATTAATGCATATTTCAGTGCACGGCTCCCAAAGCCTGACTTCATGCGATGCTACTATCTCATCAACACCTTGACTCCAAACAAGAACCCAAAAGGTGCAAGCTCATTTGTGATTCCATCTCTCACAAAGGGGAATGAGCTCAAGAGGTTCAGGCTATCAAACAACTTGGTGAGAGAGGCCCTAGATATGCGCGGAATGCATATTCCTACAAAGAAGGAAACCCTAGTGCCGGATTACATGAAGAATCGAAGCCTCACCAAACTCAAGGACATGGTGTCCATGACGCCTAATATTGCAATACACCTTCACATGTGCATGCAACACTTTGCTTTTCCTGCACAAGATAGATTCACCATGCCGCCCAAAAAGATTTGGTTTAGTTTGTATCTGGCAAAGACACAGAGCCTCACCATCAACTTACCCCACTGGATAATTGATTAGATACACCTAGCTCACAAACGATGGCCGCGGAAACAGGTTTTATATGGATGCTCTGACGAGAATCATTTATAGGTGTTTGGCTTATGACATCCCTATTCAACGGGCCCTAATGTGGAATCGCGTAGAGCAGTTTAGAGGCAGGACATCCACTGGACCCCCTTCTAAGAAGATGAGAGGTACTGTCCAAGTCCCTTGTGCTCAACCACGTGGAGCCACCCTAACACCAGACGTCACCCCTCCACCCCGAAAAGTCCGACCATTCACACTCCGACTTCCAAGACGCAGCACCGATGGTCCTAACTTGATATTCCCTCCCATCCCAACCGATCTTGAATTTCCTAGTGGTGCACCTTTGGAAGAACTCACGAATGAAGACTTCGAACAATTATTACAAGACGTAGAGCTGGAGGCAGAAGAGGCACAACAAGTGGAGAATGTGCAAACGCAAGCAACAACCTCCCAAGTACCTGTCACCACAGTTGAAGTGGATGAAGAGGATGATGAAGATGAAGAACAGGAGGAAGATGAGGAGGATTATGATCAAGAGCATCATGATGAGCAACAAGAAGTGCCAGAACTTGTAGGTGCACCTGCATATACAGCTCAACTACAAAGGTTATACGACACAATCAAAGCAGTACAAGAAAGGCATCAACTCTCTCTTGTATCAGGTCAAGCTTTAATGCAAGAAATGCTATCAGATGATGGGGTGGATCAACATTTCATTGACACCCTCAAATTAGTGTCAGAATCTTTAGGAGTTCCGGAGGCTGTCCACACAGCAGTCCGCTAGTCCGTGAGGTATGACAAACGCAGAGTTGACACATTACCATGCGCAGGTAAGACTATCAGGATACCCGTCACAGAACAAGAAGTACCCATTGAAACCACAACTACCCCCACCACCACCATTGACCTCTCTGCTGAAACCTTCGTTCAGACATAACCCATCTCACCCCAGCATCCCCCATCACCACCTTCTCCACCCCCACCACCACCTCCCACCATGGAAGAAACGACAGTCGTCACCTCTACCTTCACTTATAACCCATCCTCATTCACATCATTCTCATTTCGAGAACCCACCTCACAAGACACCCTCTTCTCTTTCATCACCAATCCCTTGTACACTTCAACCCTTCTATCCTCCGAACCCATAACTGGCCATCCCATAATTCCAAGTGCGATTGGAAACCCGGCACCCACAGAAGGCACCCTGTGTTTCCCAGCCTATCCCCCGATACGGGTACCTCCATTCCATGACCCTCACTTCCCATCTGGCCCCTACACCTCTTTCAACCTGACCTCACCACTCCAATACCCGTCCTTTGTGGAGCAGTTCATCCGCTCTCCAATGTTTCAGAGGCACATTTCCCTGATGTTCGCAACGACATCAAGTTACACGAACACCACACTCACTTCACCTACCATACCCACCTACATGGTAGCCCCTATACACACCACTTTGTCTGACCCAATGGACATTTCACCCACCACAGCACCTCTCCCCACAATTCCACCCTCTCCCCCTCCACTACCCCCCACCTCACCACTCACCACATCATTGGCACACACAGCATTCACTACCTCCCTCCCCAATCCCACCTCCCCTGCATTTCAAACTTTTCCCCTTGCATCTCATAGTGTAAATAGCACGTTCAACACATTACTTCAGTGTGCACATCAACTACAACAAGAATACCATCAATTGGAAGAACGCACTACGGCCCTCCAGGCAGAATCTCAGCGTCTGCAAGCTAGAGTCACCACTCTTGAAGCTGATTACCAAACGCTCCTAACCGAGCATACCACCTTACAGCAGGCTCACTCCGAATTGGAATCAAAGACATCGACAGTAGATGATCAAGCAGTCAAGGAACTAGAAACAGTGCTCCAAGCGCAAATGATATCTAATGCTACACTCAGACGCAACCTTGGGCTATTAAGGAAGCATATGGCAATATCACTAGAAGAGAACAAGAGGCTTCAACAAGAAAACCAAGACAACTTTGAAGCGGCTATGGAAGGAACTGCAGGAGCAACCATTAGCCCTACCAAGTATAGAGCAGTCCCATCGGAAGACATTCGCATCTTACTTGAGGAGCATGCAAATTGCTTGGAGTCATATGAAAAGTTAGAGACTGAATATGCAGACCTAAAGAAATAGATAGCCAGTGCCCCCACAGCTCAATAGGAGCCGGTAATCTTGCAACACTCTACAGAAGAAGTAGAGACCCTCCTGAAACAGGTGGCAGAACTCCAAGCACGCATCTTACCATATGAAAGGCCACCCTCGCCCAGTGAAGAACCAGAACTTGAAACAGTAGTGGAAATCCCCGTCGATGACAGCTATGAAGAGCCGTACGAGCCAATGCCAACACCCGGTGGTCGGACTACAGAGGAAGGACAAGACACTTTAGAAATTCAAGTTCCAGATTGGGTCAAAAGGGTCGAGAAAGTGGGTAAGACACATGATGATCGCGTTGCCGTGCAAATGCAATCTCTCACAAATCTAGAAGAAACTGTCCTTCGGTCTTCTTACTTTCAGAACCTATCCCACCAACGGTTAATCACAACATGAGAGTCGCAATACATGCCTTATTTTGTCTTGCTACATGATTATAATGCAGAAGTTAAAAGACATACAGGGAAGGAGCCCACATTTGCCACTCAATTTGAGCCAGAGGACTTACCAACAGATGCGCGTGCGGGCTCGATTTTCCAACCTAATTGGCGTGCACGTCTACTAACCGATTACCCTGAGATGATGAGCACCTGGGCAACCATGCCACTGTATATCAAGTATAATCCATGTTATTGCCCAATGGTACGTCGCAGATCTTGGCAAGCATTTGCAATCAAGGTACGCAACAATAAAGAATGCTCGGCTTGGGTTAACTATCCATATTTTGCTCCACCTCGAGGGACCCCAACCGTAGCCTACATGATATCAACAACTCGGCACTGGTCTACACGTCTGAATAATGTACCCGACATAGAAGCGAAAATGTGTATGAAAATATTTGAGCTCATGACCATTGTCTTCAAAACCTTTCGGATGCTACAAGCTCCATACATCTCTGCCCGTGGATTCTCTCAAGGTAACAAGGATTTAGTCTACGACATGAGCCAGACTCCCTCAGTCACTATAATCTTTGCCTGGCATGCACGAATAAAGTACTTACCTGCATGCTTCAAGCAGACATTTGAGGAAATGTTCTCTACGGGATTCTGGGAATATCATTCAGAAATTTTCATTCCCAGACCCACCCATGTTGGTGCATGCCAATCATCAATTGAAGGTTTATGAAGAAATGAAGTCAAGAAATTAAGAAGAGAACAAATTCAGAAGCTTGAAGGAAGGACATACTCAGAAATTCAAAGCTATGTACACATATGTACATTAGTTCAGATATAGGTGACTCACACTTTTGATTAGTCATAAGTTTGTACATATTTGCCTATAAATGGTTTGGAAAAAGTCAGGGCATGAGAGAATAGAGAATAGGAAGAGAGAAATCAGTTGTAGAAAGTGTCATTGGACACAAGAAAGTTAGTTGAGTAACTTTCTCAATGTAATTGTAACTTTTCTGAGTAATCAAGAAAAATCTTGCGCCCGATGTTTTGCTGTCTGCTACTTCTGTAGTTAATCTTTTGAAAAATCCTTCTGAACATATCTAAGTTCATAGTTAATCAATCTATGGCTAGAATTTCAGAGTCTAATTGTCATCAGGTTAAGAGAATTTTGTATAGGAACATTCATATGTGATGATGTTCTGAGAGTCGACAAAACTGGCGCAGATTTCATGTTCAGAGAAATGAACATTGCTCAGTGCATGGTGTAAAGTGTTACACAAGTGAGGGCTCAAAATCTAAGTTGAAAGGTAAGCCATCTATGTCTAAAAGATCTTGATCAAACGGGTTCGACATTGGGAGAACTATAGCTAAGAAGTTACAGGTGTCAAAGTCACTACTGCAGAGAAGATGTTCTACACATAGGTAAATTGTTTGTATGATTTCTCAGAGTATACTGAATCATTTGCAAAGATTTAAGTTGGAGAAGGTGCGCAACCTTAAGGCGAAGCATTGTGCAAAGTTTTATTAAAAACTTTACAGGATTGATTAGTCAATGAGTGATTAATCTGCAGTAGACTTTTCAGAGAAATGATTTCTTCACAGTTAGTCAACTTCTTGGTAATATGTTAGTGGATTTCCAAAATTATATGGAGTCTAAAGTTATTCTTGGTCTAGAGGTGGTCTAATACCAAGGATAGCTTGTTCTTTTGGAGATTAACACTCTCCATCAGTGGTATCAGAGCAGGTTGTGTCAAAATTAAGGAAAGGGAGACTCCAACTGCTGCAGACATACAAGTTCTACATTTCGAAGGTTCAGAAGGATAAAGTGTTGAAGAAAGATTGAAGGGAGACACGCAAAGATTATCAAAAGGATCAGAAGAAGCAACACTCGAAGTTAAGGTACATTTATTCCTTGTAAAGTCTAAAGGGTTTTGAGACTACAGGTGAAGCAAGGATGGGAGATAGTCTCCAAATTGAAAAGTTGGATAGAGAGAACTATCCAGCTTGGTCTATGAGAATGGAAGCTCATCTGATGAGCAAAGATTTGATAGCATATATTACAGGTGAAGAAGAGAAGCCTCAGTTCAGAGATCCTAGTGTTCCAACTAGGGAAGAATTGTCAGATCTAAAGAATTGGATGAAGAAGGATGCTCAAGCAAGGAGCATAATCTACATGGCAGTCAATGACTATTTGCTTCCTCACATTAGAGGACTTGAAAGTGCAAGTGACATTTGGAATGCTTTGGAAGAGCATTTCCAAAACACAACCAAATCAAGGAAGGCTTCACTATGGGCAGAATTTACTACTTTCAAAAAGAAGGCCTCACAATCAATCTCTGATTATGTGACAAAGATGAAGGACATTGCAGATTCTCTAGGTGCAGTGGATGAAGATATTGAAGAAGATAAATTGGTAAGACAAATTCTCACAGGGCTAAGAGGAGATGAGAAGTGGAAGCCTTTTATTTTATCTACAGAACTTTCATTAGATCACTTCACTCCTGATTTGAATCAATTGTTAGGTCATATGCTAACTTTTGAGAATGATATCAAAGGAGATGTTGATAAGAGTGCAGGTCATGCAATGTACTCTAAAGACAAGAAGAAAGCTAACAAAGGAAAGCAACAATCAGGTGAAGAAGAAGGTACTTCAAACCAAGCAAATTTCATAAGAGGAAAAGGAAATGGCAGAAGTAGAGGAAGAGGCAGAAACAACAAAGATAATGCAAGAGCTTGTTGGATATGTGGTAAGACCAATCATCTATCTCATGATTGTTGGCACAATAATCAGAACAATGGTAATTATCAGAATTTTAATCAAAGAGCAAGAGGTGGTAGATTTCAAAGAGGAAACTTCAGAGGTAGAGGTGGTAGGAATTCTTTTGGAAGAGGTGGAGGAAGAAGCTTCCAAAATCAATCCTATAATAACACCTACTACAACTATACATCAGATCAGAAGGAGGATTCGACTCTCATTATGAATGCAACATATGAAACCTCACATGAGGACATGAGAGTGTTCTATATTGATTCAGGATGTAGTAATCATTTAAGTGGAAATATTGCTTTGATGACTGATCTAGATCATAATGCAATTAACCATACAGTTCAGACAGGTGATAATACAAAGCATAAGGTAAAGTCAATTGGTTCAGTCAAAGCTAAGGATGGGAGCACTCTTCTGAGTAAGGTTCTTTATGTTCCCACAATTCCAAAGAATTTGATCAGTGTAGGTCAAATTGTAGAAAAAGGATATGAGGTAAGATTCACCAATGATGGAGTCTATGTTGAAGACCCTAGTCAGGGGTATAAACAGGTTGTTACAGGAAAGAAGGAAGGGAGGCTTTTCACATTGAAGGTACAAGGAAATGTTGGACATGCTATGTTCACATATGGAGAGCAGAAGGTGTCAGAATTGGATCTTTGGCACAAAAGACTTGGACACTTCAATGAAAGAGGTATCAAAGACATGATTAATAATGATTCAGTGCTTGGATTGCCTAACATTGCAGGTCAACACATGACATACAGATGTGAGGCATGTCAATTAGGTAAGGCTCATAAGCAATCTTATTCCAAGCATGGGTTTATGTATTCAGAAAGACTTGAATTGGTGCATACAGATGTGTGGGGTCCTTCAAAGGACTTTAGTATAAATGGTTCAAGATATTATGTCATATATGTTGATGATGCTACCAGATGGATCACAATTTATGTGATTAAAGAAAAGTCAGAAGTGTTTAATACATTTAAACACTATCATGCATATGCAGAAAGAATTACAGGTCAAAAATTGAAGAGACTAAGGTCAGATGGAGGGGGAGAGTATTTTTCAAATGAGTTCAATGATTACTTGTGGAATGCAGGTATAAAGAGAGAAGTTACTTGCAGGTACTCTCCTCAACAAAATGGGGTAGCAAAAAGGAGAAATAGGACTCTTGTTGAGTTTGCAAGGTCCATGATGAAAGAGAAGAATTGCCCAAATTATTTGTGGGCAGAGGCTGTAAATACAGCTACTTATTTGGTCAATAGATTGCCTTGTAAAGCTTTGCAAGGTATGGCACCATATGAAGCTTGGTGGGGTAAGAAACCTACCTTGGATCATTGCAGAATATTTGGATGTTTGGCATATGCATATGTGCCATCTCAATTGAGGCATAAGTTGGAGCATAAGGCAGAAAAGTATGTATTCATTGGTTATGATGATAAGCAAATGGGATACAGGTTGTGGAGTCCATCCACAAAGCAATTCCTTGTATCCAAGGATGTTACATTTGATGAGCAAGGTACTTGGTATGCAGGTAAATATAATGTACATGCAGATGTTGAAGAAGTAGTGGATCAAAGGAAAGGTAAGGCAGAGATTCAATTACTTGATGAAAGTGAGAATAATGAAGTACAGGTTGAAGTTGAAGAGAGGCCAAGGTTTGATCCAGAATGTGATGAACCAGAGACTTCAAAAATTGCAGAAGTTAGGAGGTCATCTAGGCACAAATGGCAACCTACAAGGTATAGCTATGACACCTCATTCTTGACTACTAAAGATTATGCTTATTTGGTAAAAGCAGATGAAGATCCATCTACATATGATGAAGCCAAAGGCAAGAGAAATTGGGAAGAAGCTATGCAAGAGGAGTATGATGCATTGATAGAGAATCAGACTTGGGATCTGGTTCCTAAACCTAATAGCCAGAAAATTATTGGATGTAAGTGGGTTTACAAAACAAAAAGATTTGCAGATGGAAGTGTGAATATGTCTTAAGCCCAAGGAAAAGATGATTATACGAGGCTTTATTCAGTTTAAATCCCTCGGAATCAGTCCAATTGGATTACCTGGAGCTCATAAATTCCCGGCAAACGCACCAAAATGAATAGGGTCTTGCGCCCAAGGAAAGGATGATTGTGCAAGCCTTTATTTTGCTCAAATCCCTCGCAATCGGTCCAATTGGATTACTTAGAGCCCATAATTATCTCGCAATGGATTATTCTTATGGCTATGCACTAGCTCATATGTTCCCGGCAAACACACCAAAATGATTGCACTCCTAAGCCCAAGGAAGAGATTCACATGGAGGCTATTGGTTTGCCAAATTTCTTAAAAGTGACCTATCTTCCCTCTTTTAAGTTCTCAGTAAGGCATAAGGGACACTCGTTTCCTGCTCCCACTTCGTGTTTCTTGCTTGTCCTCTCTTGCTAACCACTTTCTCTTACTCTTCCCTATTTCCTTACCTCTTTTCCCTTTGCTTTCGCTTATCTCCCATGCGCTCCTCTACTTCCCCCCCCCCCCCCCCCCCATGGGGTTTCTTCCACCCACACTCAGTCTCTTGATTCCGCTCCGTCACAAAACTCTCAACTAGGAGCCCATTTAGACATTTAGTCTCGCACACACACCCACGACCTCACTCATACCCCAACTTACTCACACCGTTTTTTTTTCATCAAAAGCGCATGGTTTACAACAATATACATCATTAACCTAGAGTGAAAACGGCTCCTGCTAGAGGCCACTGAATACAAAGCAGGTAGAGCAAACACAAAATTAATGTTCACAAAGAATGTGCTTCTCACAAATGATCCCTACGAGCAAGTAGAAGCACCGAGAACTCTAATCCCCTTAATATATTATGGCCTAAAATCACTCATGTGCCTTAAAAGACGAGATAAGTACCCAAACTTCGGGTCGGAAGTATCTAACTGTCCTACAATAACTTAGATGAAAATGGTTGTGCGACTCGCACAAATACATAAGGTTGCACTCAGATTGAAAGGCAATAATCTAGAATTCGGTCCAACCGTCCAGGGATATCGCAACATCGAAACAACAGCACATCGACCCTCACGAATTACTAACTTCTATACCAAACAACACTTGGTGTTCTTCACTGTCTACTAAGCATGTCACACAAACTAAGGAATTCTACACCGAGATCACACCACACTATAGCCGAAGCATGATATAATAACATGCGTAGAGAACAAGACAACCGATTGAATTTACGTGGCGTTTCCCGATTGGAAAGATATGCATTGAGAAATCCAACAATCAAAATAACCACAAGCTATCTTGCGCCAAAGCCATTATCATCCCAAGCACTGATACATAAGCCCGAGATATTGGTAATTGACGCAGCACTTAACCACATCACCTTACAACAACATGATAAAGCGTCTGAACATGCGTTGCTCGGACAGCCAAGGGTAATTTCTTCAGAACGCAAGCACGAAGCTCGAGCTCAGAAACTCTAGTCCGAAAATAATCTCGTCATAGCAACACTGAAAACGATGGAGCTGCCTTCGCCAATGAACTCGAACAAGAAGGTGGTTACCAGCTCCGCGAAGGCGACCTTCAAGGCTCCGGGTCCATAAGCTCATTGTAGCGTCCGAGAGCATACTTTTGCACGAAATCCGCTCAGCATCCGTTCCCCATCATGCGCGCGCACCATATCTGCTTCGTCTTGTCCTGATGGAAATCATATGAAGCTCTCCCGTTCTGCTCGATGCCTCCTGCAGGTGATGAGCACGACTCCCCACCACAAATGCCTTCCACACAGTTTTTAGGAAGGATGCCGCCCCTGGTCGTGTGTAACAGCAAGCGACCCTCCAATTCACCTCCTTTCTAGAAAGCACTAATAAGTCCATTATATGTCACAAAATTAGGGTTCAACTCCTTTGCATACATAGAATTGAGAACCTTCACCGCCTCAACGATCTTTCCAGAATTGCATAGACCATTTAGCAATGATCCATATGTTATTTCATCAGGATTGCAAACCTTTTCGACTTTTTGCAAAAGCTCATATGCCTTCAAAGCTTTATCTTCTTTATATAATCCATCAATCAATATTGTATATGTAACTGTATTTGGGTAGCATCCAGTATATGCCATCTCCTCCAAGAGATAGTAAGATTCATGGACTCTGTTCTTCCTACAAAGGTCTTGGATCAATGTGTTGTATGTTACAACGTTGGGACTACATCCCCTCACAGACATCTCTCTAAATAAAGCTAGTGCAGATCTCTCGAACTCCTCGGTCCATCCAAGATAGCCACCTTTGGTGGCTTCTCAGAGATATTCCCCCCAGAAACAAAGCCGCTTCTAATTTCTTCTGCACGTCAGTATCTCCTATGCTCTTAGGAGGCTTGTCCATGCTCAATCCCTTTTCTCCACATCCCTGCAATCAATACCTCCACATGCTTCCCATCAATTATCAAATTCATGCTTCAAGTACCTGAAATCAAGCATATTTTCCTGCCAAATAGAGCCGCATTAGTGCATAAAAACCAACCATTTATTGAGCTAACATACTTCCCTCTTCTTATTTGCGAAGTCGTCCTCGACGAGCCACTTTTGCTGCAATCTAATCAAAACAGCCATGAAAACATCAGTGCACAACTAGTTTGCATACCTTCCCATCGAGCCGATACTCCAACTGAACCTGCACTCAAGTTATCCAACATGTGATCATCACTCAATCAAATACAAATCTTTACCTTGCATGCCTATTCTCTTCTTCCTCAATGTAGCACCTGCGATCACCCTCATACAATCATCGGTCAGTACCAAAATCCAATCATTTCACTTACCATCTTCGTCCATCTTCTCGCTTCTTCATCGACATGTCCACCTGTCTGCAAACTTCATTCAAACATTAGAACCTTTCTTCATCAAATCACAATATGTACAACCAGAATGAAAAGACAATCATATCCTTGATCCACATCACACATATATACTCAGCACACACATCATGATCCACGTCACACATGCATTCTCGTCACGAACAACACACATGCAAGCAAAAAAACCCATCCACATTCCCTCTCGTCACTCTTCTCCATTCACATGCAATGTGAACACAAGTAAAAATTGCATTCAATTCTTCTTCTTGGTATCCTTTTGGGCCTCAGTATCGCTTTCCTGCTACTTTTTCATACACACAACATACATTCATGCGAGATCCGCATCCGTTATTCCTTTCCGCTACTCTTTTGGTTTATACGTTCTCTTGCTTAATTTCTTTTCCACTTCCACTCAGACCCTCTTGCCCATTTTCCATTCCCCTTTGACCTAGGGTTTTCACTACCCGCTTTTCATTCCATCGACTCTTTGTTTTTTTTTTTCTTTCATCAACTAAATTCCATGCTAGGTCACCACCATAGCTCTCTAACTTGATGGATACACGACAAGGACCACTCAAGTCTAACGTCGGGTCACCTCGACAAGACCGCTCATCATCAACGTGCTTTAGGACATCGCAAGTAGTTGCACAACCTAAGAACCAAAATGAGCACCTCCCAAGAGCTCGCAGACGAACAAAGTCACTAGCATGCTTGGATCCCTCGAGTCCAAATCTCCCACAAACACTTTGAAGCCAAAATCCTAGCCGAGCTTAAGCTTCGATTCGATATGCCTCATCGGAAGTCCACACATTCCCATATCCCCACAACACAAACACATATATTCCCATCCGAGCATCATGCTCTCTCACCTCTCTTATGTCCCCCCTCGATCGAGGAATTCTTCTCATTCATGTTTTCCACATTTTTTTTCTTTTTTCATCATTTTTTTTTCACATATTTACTCACACTTGCCGGCCTACGCCGAAGCTGGATGCGACTCGTGGACTCGACCACCCGATCGAGTTTGTTCCACCCATCTACCAACCCAACGCAGCGCACGACACACCGACAGCTAGCCCTATGCGAAACCGACGTCGGTTCGTGGCTTTGACCACCCGGCCAAAGTGAGTCCACCCACCTATCAGCCCACATAGGCGCGTAGCCACACTCACACATACACAAACATATATTTTTTCATTTTCTTTTCATTCCCGCATCTCGAGAATTAGGAGACAAAAGAAAGGATCTTTTCCCAACCATCCCAATCACGACACACACATATAGACTCCCTGTGGACATCCCAATAAGACATATCTCCTCTCTGCTGCCACTCAAGCCAAAATCCAGCCACTAATGCCATGGTCAACCCGTCCTCGCAAAACCCGCACACACTAATCACCTTGTCGACCTGAAACCTAAAAAAAAATGTCACTTTAGTTCCTAAGTGTACAACACACTTGGTCCACCCGTCCTCACATCTCAGACTTGTAATCTGCAAAGTAAACCCTAGTCAGACTCAAGCCGTCCTCACCCACATCCATCGCCTTGTCTATTTTTTTCATCTCCAACCTCTGCCTCGCAGAGATTCCACATGATTCGACAGCTTGCTGATATTGTCCTCTAGCCAGGTGATACGGTCTGGAAGGCCACCATTCATTACTACACCTCTTAATGCCTCGAGCTTCAAAGCTAAATCCTTTATCCCTTCTTCTTTTCGCTCATCACTGCCTTGGAGTCGAAAAATCTCATCATCCACTTGATGGAACCGAACCCACATTTTCTTCTTCTCCTCTTCTAAATGGCTCATCTTTCTTTCTATTTCCAAAGGAACCTCCTCGCTCCTCCCGACTTGGCCAGACAACTTTTCAACCTCTTCTCGAATCGACCTCTCCTCCCAGATTCTACTCATATTTTCTACTTCCAGATCATCCACTTTTTTCGACAACTCCTTCGCCTTTTCTAACTCCACGCCTATCGCCTCTAATTGGTCCAACATCACTTTTAGCTCTTCCTCTATTCTACCTACTTTCGGATCCTCTACTCGTTCTCGGGTCTCATCGTCTTTCTGATTCATCCACCTACCGAGCTTGCTACTCAGCTTTGCATTCTCTTTTTCTACACGTCTCATTTTCTCATCACTCTCCGCTTGGGCACTTTTCATTCTTTCTAACTCCAGGTGGAACTCGTCACATGCCTTACCCGCTTGATCACTGTATCGACAGATTATGCTTTGTACCTTCTCAATTTCATGCTCCATTCGTTCGATTCTCCTCATCAAGTCATCCTCGTCTCTTGAGAGCTCTTCTTCGATCACAACTCCAAAGCAGTCGGCTACCATCAAGCCGGATCTCAAGTCCCAGACCACGTTTTCACTCTCGGGCTTCACCAGATCTTGCCTCCAGCTTTTGTTTACTCTTTTCCTTTCCTTGTTTTCATTTTTCAACATTCGTACTTGCTTTTCCCAAGTTCCTAGGACCTCGGCCATTTTCACTTGATTTTCCTCTAATTTCTCTATTTTGATCCTCTCGTTATCTCGCTCCACCTGCAACCAATTGACTTGACATTCCAAGCTCTTCACAAGTTCTACCAAGTCTCGATCATGAGATCCAGTGTCCTTGCTTTCACTTGCTCTCGTAGTCTCCGTCGACGAAGTAACTCCACCCTTGTCAACTTCCACATACAAGGAGGATAAACACCTATCAGCTTGATTCGTTGCAACCTTTGTGTCAGTCATCTCTTTTGAGCCACACACGTGCTCGCATAGTTTCTTTTTCCCGCAGTCCGCACATGTGGGGACAAAATCCAACGGGGTGCATACACGAGGGCAATATTTGGCTATATGCCCAATCTGCTCGCAACACCAGCATCTCACATAATTTGATATCGGGCCAAATCGCCACCTTCGGTTCACATGATGTCTCATGGTCGGACGAGAATCTATCCATCTCCTATTTTGTCCAAAATTCGGTTGCCTTATATTCGCTTTCTCAAAACTAGAGGCTTGTCTTTGTTGGGCCATTTCTTTAATGAAGATCAGAGCAAATTTGGGATCGAATTGGTTGTGCCACACGATTGGGGCACCAAGCGAACTCGTAGCACTCTCTATGAGATGTGCTAAGCCAATTCCCGGCAAACGCACCAAAATGAATATGTCTTAAGCCCAAGGAAAAGATGATTATACGAGGCTTTATTCGGTTTAAATCCCTCGGAATCAGTCCAATTGGATTACCTGGAGCTCATAAATTCTCGGCAAATGCACCAAAATGAATAGGGTCTTGCGCCCAAGGAAAGGATGATTGTGCAAGCCTTTATTTTGCTCAAATCCCTCGCAATCGGTCCAATTGGATTACTTAGAGCCCATAATTATCTCGCAATGGATTATTCTTATGGCTATGCACTAGCTCATATGTTCCCGGCAAACGCACCAAAATGATTGCACTCCTAAGCCCAAGGAAGAGATTCACATGGAGGCTATTGGTTTGCCAAATTTCTTAAAAGTGACCTATCTTCCCTCTTTTAAGTTCTCAGTAAGGCATAAGGGACACTCTTTTCCTGCTCCCACTTCGTGTTTCTTGCTCGTCCTCTCTTGCTAACCACTTTCTCTTACTCTTCCCTATTTCCTTACCTCTTTTCCCTTTGCTTTCGCTTATCTCCCATGCGCTCCTCTACTTCCCCCCCCCCCCCCCCCCCATGGGGTTTCTTCCACCCACACTCAGTCTCTTGATTCCGCTCCGTCACAAAACTCTCAACTAGGAGTCCATTTAGACATTTAGTCTCGCACACACACCCACGACCTCACTCATACCCCAACTTACTCACACCGTTTTTTTTTCATCAAAAGCGCATGGTTTACAACAATATACATCATTAACCTAGAGTGAAAACGGCTCCTGCTAGAGGCCACTGAATACAAAGCAGGTAGAGCAAACACAAAATTAATGTTCACAAAGAATGTGCTTCTCACAAATGATCCCTACGAGCAAGTAGAAGCACCGAGAACTCTAATCCCCTTAATATATTATGGCCTAAAATCACTCATGTGCCTTAAAAGACGAGATAAGTACCCAAACTTCGGGTCGGAAGTATCTAACTGTCCTACAATAACTTAGATGAAAATGGTTGTGCGACTCGCACAAATACATAAGGTTGCACTCAGATTGAAAGGCAATAATCTAGAATTCGGTCCAACCGTCCAGGGATATCGCAACATCGAAACAACAGCACATCGACCCTCACGAATTACTAACTTCTATACCAAACAACACTTGGTGTTCTTCACTGTCTACTAAGCATGTCACACAAACTAAGGAATTCTACACCGAGATCACACCACACTATAGCCGAAGCATGATATAATAACATGCGTAGAGAACAGGACAACCGATTGAATTTACGTGGCGTTTCCCGATTGGAAAGATATGCATTGAGAAATCCAACAATCAAAATAACCACAAGCTATCTTGCACCAAAGCCATTATCATCCCAAGCACTGATACATAAGCCCGAGATATTGGTAATTGACGCAGCACTTAACCACATCACCTTACAACAACATGATAAAGCGTCTGAACATGCGTTGCTCGGACAGCCAAGGGTAATTTCTTCAGAACGCAAGCACGAAGCTCGAGCTCAGAAACTCTAGTCCGAAAATAATCTCGTCATAGCAACACTGAAAACGATGGAGCTGCCTTCGCCAATGAACTCGAACAAGAAGGTGGTTACCAGCTCCGCGAAGGCGACCTTCAAGGCTCCGGGTCCATAAGCTCATTGTAGCGTCCGAGAGCATACTTTTGCACGAAATCCGCTCAGCATCCGTTCCCCATCATGCGCGCGCACCATATCTCCTTCGTCTTGTCCTGATGGAAATCATATGAAGCTCTCCCGTTCTGCTCGATGCCTCCTGCAGGTGATGAGCACGACTCCCCACCACAAATTCCTTCCACACAGTTTTTAGGAAGGATGCCGCCCCTGGTCGTGTGTAACAGCAAGCGACCCTCCAATTCACCTCCTTTCTAGAAAGCACTAATAAGTCCATTATATGTCACAAAATTAGGGTTCAACTCCTTTGCATACATAGAATTGAGAACCTTCACCGCCTCAACGATCTTTCCAGAATTGCATAGACCATTTAGCAATGATCCATATGTTATTTCGTAAGGATTGCAAACCTTTTCGACTTTTTGCAAAAGCTCATATGCCTTCAAAGCTTTATCTTCTTTACATAATCCATCAATCAATATTGTATATGTAACTGTATTTGGGTAGCATCCAGTATATGCCATCTCCTCCAAGAGATAGTAAGATTCATGGACTCTGTTCTTCCTACAAAGGTCTTGGATCAATGTGTTGTATGTTACAACGTTGGGACTACATCCCCTCACAGACATCTCTCTAAATAAAGCTAGTGCAGATCTCTCGAACTCCTCGGTCCATCCAAGATAGCCACCTTTGGTGGCTTCTCAGAGATATTCCCCCCAGAAACAAAGCCGCTTCTAATTTCTTCTGCACGTCAGTATCTCCTATGCTCTTAGGAGGCTTGTCCATGCTCAATCCCTTTTCTCCACATCCCTGCAATCAATACCTCCACATGCTTCCCATCAATTATCAAATTCATGCTTCAAGTACCTAAAATCAAGCATATTTTCCTGCCAAATAGAGCCGCATTAGTGCATAAAAACCAACCATTTATTGAGCTAACAAAGTGTGTCTAGGTACAAAGCCAGACTTGTTGTGAAAGGGTATGCACAGACATATGGAGTGGACTATGATGAGACCTATAGTCCTGTGGCAAAAATGACAACCATCAGAACTCTCATAGCAATTGCCGCTTGCAAAGGTTGGAAGTTATCTCAATTAGATGTTAAAAATGCTTTTTTGAATGGTTACATTTCAGATGAAGTTTACATGGAGCAACCAGATGGGTTCAAAGATCAAGTGAGTCCAAATTATGTGTGTAAGCTCAAGAGAGCTTTGTATGGATTAAAGCAGGCCCCAAGGGCATGGAATTATAGGCTTGTAAAGTTCTTGAATGATCTTGGATTTCAAGCATCAAAGGCAGATAGTAGCTTGCTAGTCAAAGCAAGTGAAGATGGATTCATTTATGTTTGTATTTATGTTGATGACATAATACTTACAGGAACAGATGATAAAGGAATACAAATGATCAAGAAGCAGATGGAGAAAGAGTTCAAAATCAGTGATTTGGGGAACTTATCATTCTTCTTGGGAATGGAGATTTCTTATACTCAACATGGAGTATATGTGACCCAAAAAAGGTATCTTAAAAATTTGCTAACCAAATTTAAAATGGAAGATTGTAGGGTTGCACCCACACCATTGGAAGTGAACCATAAATTGTTTAGATTTGGAGGAGAAGAATTCAGAGACATGAAGCTCTATCAAAGTTTGGTTGGTAGCTTGATTTATGCTACATTAACAAGGCCTGATTTGTCATATGCAGTTGGTGTGCTTTCACAATTCATGCATTGTCCTAGAAAGGAACATTGGATTGCAGGACAAAGAGTACTTAGGTACATCAAGGGTACACTCAGAGAAGGGTTGTACTATGGATTTACTTCTGATACAAGAGTGAAGATATATAGTGATGCAGATTGGGCAGGTAATGTGGATGATAGAAGATCAACACATGGATATTTGTGCTATGTAGGAGACAAATTGATTTCATGGTGTTCTAAGAAGCAACATACAGTTGCTTTGTCATCTACAGAAGCAGAATATAAAGGTATGGTGGAAGCTGCAAAGGAGGTAATATGGCTAAAGACACTTATGAAGGTTTTTGATGTGATTCAAAGTACTCCTATTATTTGTGGAGACAATATGAGTTCTCTATACTTGGCAGCTAATCCTGTGTTTCATGCTAGAACTAAGCATATTGAAATACAGTATCATTTTCTAAGAGAGAAGGTCATTGATAAGGAAATTGAAGTTATGCATACTCCTACAAAAGATCAACTTGTAGACATGATGACAAAAAGTCTAGATGGACCAAAGCTACAGAGATTCAAGGATATGGCATGAATTAAGAAGATAGAGAAGAACCTCAATTAATGATTGAGGGGGAGCTGTTGGTGCATGCCAATCATCAATTGAAGGTTTATGAAGAAATGAAGTCAAGAAATTAAGAAGAGAACAAATTCAGAAGCTTGAAGGAAGGACATACTCAGAAATTCAAAGCTATGTACACATATGTACATTAGTTCAGATATAGGTGACTCACACTTTTGATTAGTCATAAGTTTGTACATATTTGCCTATAAATGGTTTGGAAAAAGTCGGAGCATGAGAGAATAGAGAATAGGAAGAGAGAAATCAGTTGTAGAAAGTGTCATTGGACACAAGAAAGTTAGTTGAGTAACTTTCTCAATGTAATTGTAACTTTTCTGAGTAATCAAGAAAAATCTTGCGCCCGATGTTTTGCTGTCTGCTACTTCTGTAGTTAATCTTTTGAAAAATCCTTCTGAACATATCTAAGTTCATAGTTAATCAATCTATGGCTAGAATTTGAGAGTCTAATTGTCATCAGGTTAAGAGAACTTTGTATAGGAACATTCATATGTGATGATGTTCTGAGAGTCGACAAAACTGGCGCATATTTCATGTTCAAAGAAATGAACATTGCTCAGTGCATGGTGTAAAGTGTTACACAAGTGAGGGCTCAAAATCTAAGTTGAAAGGTAAGCCATCTATGGCTAAAAGATCTTGATCAAACGGGTTCGACATTGGGAGAACTATAGCTAAGAAGTTACAGGTGTCAAAGTCACTACTGCAGAGAAGGTGTTCTACACATAGGTAAATTGTTTGTATGATTTCTCAGAGTATACTGAATCATTTGTAGAGATTTAAGTTGGAGAAGGTGCGCAACCTTAAGGCAAAGCATTGTGCAAAGTTTTATTAAAAACTTTACAGGATTGATTAGTCAATGAGTGATTAATCTGCAGCAGACTTTTCAGAGAAATGATTTCTTCACAGTTAGTCAACTTCTTGGTAATATGTTAGTGGATTTCCAAAATTATGTGGAGTCTAAAGTTATTCTTGGTCTAGAGGTGGTCTAATACCAAGGATAGCTTGTTCTTTTGGAGATTAACACTCTCCATCAACCCATTTGCTACATCTATTCGCAGTAGAACAAGCGATCCATGCAGATCAGTTACATCTGCCAGATCCGGACATTCCAGGACCAATTGATTGGGATCGTATGATGACAGACTTGGCCAGAGGACTACGCATACAAGAACATCAGCTTCAGGTTGTGGAATATTACATCCAACACTCCCAGCAACAAGGGTCTGTCAGGGACGACAGATGCGAGAGAGGGGGGGGTGTTGAGAGCAGTATGGGCACCCAAGGACTGACTAGACAAGGAAGCCAGCGGAGAGAGTCAGAGCGAGGTGAAGGATTAAGTAGACAAAGCAGTCGACGCAAATCTGGCAGATAGGCCCTTCAAATTTTTCCAAATCAACATCTTTATAACAGTGATTCTTATCGCTAACAATCATTGTAAATACCATTTCATATTTTTGTAGCTCCATTTTGTGCAAGCCAAGGAGTCCTTGAGCTTGAGGAGCCTTAGAAGTACCTACATATCAATTTTCGTATTTTTTAGACTCCGTTTAAGCCCTCAAATTGGCCCTAGAACCTAATTTTTAACTAGGCCAGACACTAGGTCTGGACAGGGCCAAAACCTAGTAAAAAACTATAAATAGAGCTAGAGAGCTCATTTTTGAGGTTAGCTTGTAATTGATTTGATCTTGTAAGAGCTTTTTGAAAGTAATCTAAGAACTCCATTGCTCCTCACTCTTTGTCTTGCCGTGTGTGCACGTGTGTGTGTATGTGTGTGCATGTTTGTGTGCTTCTCACTCACGCACTTGTGCCTTCACTTGCTCGGGGTCTTCATACCATCCTCTTGTCTTCCCGGATTGACATTAAAGGAGGTGCTACTCATCACTGAGCTACACTTGGGGTTGAGCCATAATGGGACATACGTTCACCATATGGTCACCTCCACATGTATAGCATCATCTCACTGGGGTAAATCGGGGTATCTGTTTGCTCGAGACACCTAGTTTCTATGCTACTTTCTCTGCTAGTTCCTCGGTAGATGTAGATTGTCTGGAAGAGAGGCTAGAAGAGCTATCTATAGATCTTTGAAAGCTCTAGCTCCTCTCCTAGATTATCCTCTATCTCTATACACATGTGTACACATTCTTCTATGGTCCTAGGGTCCATTAGGTACACATATGATCTCAACTTTGTACTCAACAATCCATCTAGGAATAAAGCCACCTGTTTGGGTGGAGTGGGGCATCTCTCTAAGTATTGCCTAAACCTTCTTCCTGCCAGTCTAACAGTCTCTTGAGGTGTCTGCTTGAAGCTGTGAATCAGTGAGGAAGTGTTATGTCGTATGCCACTCTTAGAGAATTCAGTGATGAAAGCCTCGAGAAGTTGGTCTATGCTTCTGAACTGGCCCTCATATAGAGGTTGAAACCATGTAAGGGTTGTGTTCCTAAGCATTGTACTGCATGAATAGAGACCAAAAGCATTGTACTGCATGGATAGTTCCTCAACTTGTTCAGCTCTCAAGACTTGTCTAAATTTGGCCACATGATCGTATGGATCTCCAGTGCCATCGAAGTAATTCTTCATGGACTTAACTAGCTGTGTAGGTCTCAAAGTCCTCGTGTGCTCTCTAGGTCTTGGCAGAGGGAATTCATCTACATTTCTTGGATTTCTTGGAGCTCTAAATCTCTCAGGTTCCCCTCTATCCATTTTTGTTCTCCTTCTTTCTCTTCCCAACGGGTTGGCGAAACTCACTTCTGGCCTATCTCTACTTCTGTCCCTTTGAGCACCATGAGCTTGGGATGTTCCCGTTCCTGGGTGGCCATTAGAGACATTAGATCTTGGTTGGGGGAAAACAAATTCACCCTTCCAAGTGTAGGCATGTGTAGCTCAGTGAAGGGTAATTGATCCCTTCTTTGCAATTGGCGTTGTTCTTAACCTTTATGGCAAATGCCTTCCATGATCTCCGTCGTTGCACTGGCCCAAAGCAATTGTTATACTTCAAGTGCATGGGCGCGTGATCCCATGTTCGTAGCATCTCCGGATAGGTTTCTAGTAACTTTTGCCTCCAGGTGGGTTGGAATATGTTCCCTTTGTGGGCGTCCTCTAGAATGTCCTCAGGTTCAAACTGGGTAGCGAAAGTAGCGTACTTGTTGGTTTTGCGTTTGATCTCAGCGTTGTAGTCTTCCAACAGTACAAAGTATGGCTTATATTGCAATTCTGAGCTGGTGATCAGTCGCCTAGTCGCCAAGTGTTTGAAATATTCCGATTGAAGTATGGTCTCCTCGATAGTTTTCATAGCCGCCATCTGGGTTGAGATACGCTCTTCGTGAGTCACCCCCATCTCTTCTACGTGTTTCATCCATGCCGGAGGGGGTTCCTCGTATGTGTCTTGTCCTTCGTCAGTGATTGTGCCTCCTGGAAAAGGTTGAGGCTCATACGTATTATCAAATGTTGCCTCCACTGGGATAGCTATGGCCTCCTCCTCTGTTGGTTGCTCAGGTGGAGAGGGGGGCCGTTCATATTGTAGCAACTTAATCTTTAATTCAGCAATCTGTTGTCGTAGCTCAAGTATCTCATTGGCTATTGAAGGTTCAGGTTCTGGTGAAGTAGCATCATCGATCATCGCTGTAGGTTTTGGTGGGTGTGGTGCAAGCACTTGGGATCTTTGTAATTCCTTTACTTGGTCGGCTAGCTGATCATGTGCTTCTAAGAGGTTGGCATAGGTTTCCAATATTTGTTGTATGCTTTCTGAAGGGATTGCCCGGAAGTTAACATGGTCGATGGGTGCCCCTGGAGTATTTTCTATGGCGGCTTCTAGGTTGTCTTGATTTTGTTGCTGTAATCTCTTGTTTTCTTCTTGTGCAGCCACTAGGTGGCGTCGAAGTAGAGCCATATTTCATTGTAATCTAGCATTACGGGCTAGCTGATCTCTGAGTTGTTCTTCCGTTGCCCTCGTCGTCTCTATATGTTTGGCTTCGAGCTCCAAATGGAATTGTTGGAGGGTGGTCACTTCCTGTTGTAGTGTTGTGTTACTTAGCTCCAAGGCATTGACACGTGCCTGGAGTTGAGACGAGAGATTGCACAACACTGTGTTATTCTCTTCCAGTAATCTATACTCTTGCTTAAGTTGTGTGGCCGCTTTGAACATGGTGTTTAGTGCATGACTAAATGATGTGGATGTAGGGGTAGAGGTGGGAAATGCAAAGGGTCAGGAAATGGGGGAGGGAAAAGTGGATGATGTGCCTATGAGTGAAGTGAAATGTGATGATGTTGGAAAAAATGTGGTGGTGGGTGCTCCTGTGGGTGGTGAAATGTCCATTGGATCGGATGTGATAGTGTGTGAAGTGTGAATAGTGAACACAGGGATGGTGGGTGGTGTGTTAGTGGTTGCCGTGAATGTGGGGGAGGTGGGGTGGGAATGGGATTTTCTCCTGTAATTCTCAATTTGCTCCACCAGGTTTGCCAAAAACAGAGGTAGGGTGACTTGTGTAGGCTGTGCGGAGGTTAAGAGGGGTTCAATGGTTTGGGGTTGGGAAAGAGGAATAGTACTGGTGAATGGAAATGGGTGAGTTAAGGTTTGGGTAGTGGCAAGTGGTTGTCCGAGGGTAGGGAAATATGAAGGGTTACCTATATGGGGTTCAGAAAGTTGGCTGGAACTGGTGAGTGGAGGTAAAGGGACGGATGGAGAAATGGTGGTATGTGTTATAGTTTCACTAATGGCTAATACTGGTTGTTCAGAATGGCTAGTGGTGATGGGTTCTGAGGGCTGGAGGGGAGGTGATGGTGGAGATGGTACCTGGATATGTACATCGGGTTCATCACTATTGGATGGGTTGGCCATGTGAACATCTTCTTGAGTGGTGGTAGGAAGTGCGGTAGAGACTTCCATTTGAATCATCTTTCCCCTTTGCGGTCGCATATCGATCCTTCGTTGGTCATATTGAGGGGTATTTCGATATACCATGGTCCTCATGGCTTCCACAATTCCGTATGTATCTGCTAAAAGGTTCAATGATTCTACAAATTGAGGGTCTACATTCTCCGCTTGCAGCATCTGATTTACCAGTGCTCTATTGGCCTCTTCTGACATCTTATGCCTCTTCTGCACTTGCTTGATCGTTTTGTATAGTCGTTTAAGTTGTGCCGTGTAGGCAGGAGCTTCCTCCTCACTCTCCTCTAATTCCTTCCCCTGTGCTTCTTCCTGATTCTATGTGCTTTCAGCGTGAGGATGTTGTGCCTCATCTTCCCAATGCACCCTTCTAGCCTCACTATGTGTTCGTCCCCTCTGGGATGATGATTCGAGGCCGTCCGTGTCTGAGAAGAACTCTCTCTCTGATAAGTGAGATGTCTGCAAGAAGCTTTCAAAGTCAAAAGATGGGTCTTCTGGCAGTGGAGCCATGGATGCAAACTCCGCATCTGTGGGTAGTGGGGGGGCTGATGGAGTGGGTTGTACAATGCTTCCTGATTGGGGTCCTTGAAGATGGATTGTGAAAGGGGCTACTTGTCCTTCTTCTCTACTGGAGGCTTTTGTGGTGACTTCACGAGGAATTAGAACCTGTGACAGAGATCCACACATTCTTTTAGTGGGTTGGACCCCTGATTTCCGCCCCTGGAAGAATTCCAATTGTGAGTACTTGAGAGCTCGTGCAATTGGCACATCATAAGCAAGGCACTTGTAGATGATTCTTGTAATGGCGTAGCAGCCATTCAAAGTAGGCTTCCTCACTCCTCGCTTGCCTGCTTCATATAACTCATGAAGGATCCATACTGGCATTTTCATAGGTAAGCTCCCGATCTCTGCTAGGTATAACCCATACCAGATCTTCTTATGAGGCTGGGTGAACCGGTCTTGCGCCGGAAATGCGAAGTGTTGAAGGCACATCTGTAATGGTATGGCGATGTTGGGTGTGAGAGCACACATTTCTTTCAACTTCTTGATTTTATTGTTCTTCATAGACTCCGGTATCAAAGGATCTCGATCGGAAGGTACATGGGTGCCATACATCTGAAGGGCTTCCCTGATTAAAGTAATATTCAACTCAAACTTCTTCATTTCCTCCTGGTTTGATAGAGAGGGCACCAGGAATGTGCCTGAATGATCTTTATCTCCTGTCGCCTTTAGTGTGGCAATCAAGTAGTAGCACCTCAGAAAATCAGGTCTAGGCAAAGCTGCACTAAAATAATCTTGCAACCCCGCTTTCAGCCAAATATCTTGAAGAGGAGCTGCATTCTGTAAGGTTTCAAATTCTCTTGAGAAGAATTGAAATGTCCACCAGACTCCTCCGAATCCCAACTTGGACTCCCAGATGTGGTTCGCATCTCCCAAATCTCCTGGCATCTCATTGAACCAGTGAGAATGCCCCTTTACTCTTTCTGTTAGGCCACTTGGTGGACCTGAGATAGGAATTCTTCTCACATTCAAAAGCTCTTCAGGTCTTGCTGTCAGTGGAGCTTCCACAGGCATGGTATCCCAATTGCTTTGAGTACTAGTGCCCGCCTGGGAGCTTGTTCCTGCTACTGCTGCCATGACACTTCTGATGCTTATCTGCTAGAAGAAGAAAGGCACATTAGTGTTGCATAGGAAACAGAATGTAATGGTGTTCCCTCCACAATACTAACATGACAATCCAGATGGTTAGTGGTTAGAGGTGAAGTGTTTGTGATAGATGTGAGTGATGATTAGAGGTTAGTGTCATCCTAGGTGCATACTTTGGTTATGCAATAGACTCAGAATGCACCTATATCGGAGTGGATGGATTTACAAAATTGGGTCAGGGGGTTTGATACAGGGTTTAGTTCGCCAAACTTTAATCGAGGATTCGTAGTTCTTAGAGCTAAGGACAGGTAAAGATTTATGAGCAAGCTTGTGCTTGACTTGGGACCTTTTGGGTACCCATTTCCAGACATTCCTAGGTTTGATTGAGTGTGTGTTAGTGTGGGATTTAGGTAGAGTTCCTGAGTTGTTTGTCAAGAGGACTTGTGAGTGTTGAATTATGCCAGTGACTAGAGTTGGAGCTATTTGGGCTCGTAAATAGGCCTTGGGCACCCATATCTGTCTAGCATTGGGGCTAGCCTTCATTGACCGCTTAGGGACCCAAATAGACATGGTATGCCTAGGAGGTTGCCTAGGGTACTCCTTCACTTTTGTCCCTGATGGTGTGGCTTGTTTTGTGCCTCCTCGAGAACCTGATACTAGAGCTGTGGGTTTTCCATCCTTGCGTATCCAGATCTGCTTTGCGCCACGAGGTACTCCGTGTTGCACTGGTTGGTGCTCTTGCTTCTTGATCATCAGCCTCCTTCGTGTCGTGTGATGTTCAATCTGCTTGTTTTGAACCTTCTTTGGAACAATTGGGAACTCCTCATTGACTTCTGTACCTTCGGTAAGATTGACAATCCTCTGCACCATAGAACTTTGGACAAGTACAACATTGTTATGTTCATGTGGGTTTCTGGAGGGACTAAGGGTTGGTGCCTTTTCTAATGGTTTGAGTGCTGGATTTTCTAATTCAATCATAAGGCGGCTTTGGCCTGCCCAAGCCTGAAGAAGTCCACTGCTTAGGTTGAGGTTGACTGCATGATCATAGATCCAGTCTTGGCCCAAGACAAGAGGCTCAGTAAGATCCTCGTCTTTACATACTAGCACTTTTGCGGGCATTAGTACCTCTTGGATGTAGAGGGGAAGCTCCACCTCTCCCATGCAAGGGGTTTCGACACCTCCTAATCCTATTAGATATGCTTCTAGGGGTTTTACCTCCAATTGCAATTGTTGGCAGTAAGAAAGTCGAACTGCACTGGTGGTGGCTCCTGAATCAATTAAAGCTCTCATGCTCCTTGTATTGTCCCCTTGTCCTACTTCTAGGGTCACAAAAGGTCGTCGATCAACTATCGTATGGTTCCGCTTACCTGAAGTCTCACACATGGAAATGTGATAACCATGAGCTTCATGATTGTCAATCATGGCCTGATCTCTACCTAGTCTTCACAGTTTCCGTCGAATACGTTCTAAAGCTTCGGTCTGTGCTTCTTCACGAATTCGCTTTTCCTCTTCCTTACGTTTCTTTGCAGTATTAAGTCGATTGAGCATTTCTTCAGTTAAGGGTTCTTGATATAGCTTGACTCTACATCCGCTTATGTAACTTGGTAGTACATCACCCTCTAGGGTGGCTAGTTGTACTGCTCCACTTGTGGAGATCCTATTGATAATCATTGGTCCATAGCCTCTTTTCTCTAATTTTTGTGCATGCTGCTTCAGTGTGTAGACTAGGACTAGGTCTCCTGCTTTCAATCCTTTATCCTTCACATGTGTATCAAAATACGCCTTTTGCCTCTTCTTGGCTGCATAGATCCCTGCTGCAGCTCTCAATCGTGTCTCACCTAAACGTTCGAGATCAAATATTCTAGAGGAGAGTTCATGGCCTGACCAGTCATGCTCTTGTGCTATCTTTAACGCAGGTATCAAAAAATCCAATGGTAGCACCGCGTTCTGACCAAACACCATCTGAAAGGGGGTGGCTTGGAGTACCGTTTTATAGGCAACTCTGTATGCCCAAACAGCGTGCTGTAGCTATTTGTCCCAATCAGAGCGTTTGTTATTCACCAATTTAGTCAGCACATTGCATAAGATCTTATTTGTGCTCTCAGCCTGACCATTAGCTTGTGGATGATAGGAAGCATACTTCTTATGTATCACCAAGAATTCTTGGAGAAGGTTTTCTATGACTTCATTCAAGAAGTGTGTGCCTCTATCACTCACCAACTCTATTGGCAATCCGTACCTCGTGAACACATTTTCAAATAAGAACTTTGCTGTTGTTTGAGCATCATTTTTTGTAGTGGCTTTCACTTCTACCCACTTGGTTAGATAGTCTGTGGCCATGATGATATACTCAGCATGTGAACCCTTAGTTGGGGGATTAATAGGTCCGACAAAGTCTATTCCCCACTTAGAGAATGCACGTCCACCCATCATAGGCTTCAATGGCATCTCATCCTTGCGTATGGGATACTGGGTTCGCTGACAAACCTCACACCTCTTCACATAGGTATGTGCATCCATGTGAAGGGTGGGCCACCAAAATCCTGCAAATAGTATTGCCTTGATCACCCTATCTGGACCGAAGTGTCCTCCTGCTACACCTTGGTGAGCAGTCTCTAATATCTTGAGGTATTCGCTCTCATGAACACACAGTCGTAGGTAACCATCTTTACCACGTTTGTATAAATTATCACCAATATTGTGTAATCCAAGGCTTCTTGTTCCAAACTTCTTTGTCTGGCCAAAGTCATACCTTGAGGGAATGTTTTCGTCCTCAAGAAGGCTACTAATGTTTCACTCCCATCTGGCACTAAAGACACTCGATAAAGAGTGGCATGTTCCACTGGTGGTTTAGTGCAGCAGATTGGGCATTCTTTGCACATTCTATGGACATCAACTTCCATGGTTGGCCAATGCACTCCTAGTCTCCTCAGGGTCTGTAGGGTTCATTGTTTTGAGTAGTGTTGCTCTAATGCACCTACATGTGCTAATTGCAACCACTTAGCGTACTCATCCTCTTCCACACAACAGGCCAATACTCCTTGCTCCGTGTATGTTTGTACATACTTCCTGCCAAGATATGATACTTTTGAGCTCTTACTATCTCTCTATCTTTTGTGTGCATTACCGGGTGATTAGGACCATATGTCAATACTGGCACTAATGGCTTAGCCCACTGCGGTACAACTTCCAAATTAAACAAGTAAGCATCAGGTAGGTCATCTGACACTCCTTGTGGGGCCTCTCCTGATGTGAGCCTTGAAAGATGATCTGCTCTCAAATGAGTCTTGCCTTTTCTCACCACTACCTCAAAGTCGTATTCCATTAGTAAGAGGAACCATCTTACTAATCTTCCTGTATTGCATGGCTTGTTTACCAAGTACAACAGAGCTTGATGGTCAGTAAAAAATTTAAACTTATTTGCAAGCAAATAGTGTCTAAACTTTTTAACTGCGTATACCATGCCTAACCCCTCCCGTTCAGTGGTGGTATAATTTCGTTCAGCTGCATTCAGTTGTCTACTGGCATAGGCAATTGGAAGATCCATATTACCTTCACCCGTAGGTTGTGCTAGCATGCATCCAATTGCATAATTGGATGCATCTACATGGACATGGAATGACTTATTCCAATCTGGTGTGGTCAAGATTGGTGCTGAACACAATCTTCGTTTGAGCTCCGTGAAAGAGTTCTCACACTCATCAGTCCACTCAAAGTTAGTTAGAAGGGCATACAGAGGCTTTGCAATGACGGCATACATGTGAATGAACCGGCGGTAGTAACCACAATGCCCCATGAAGGCCTGTACCTCCTTGACATTTCTTGGCCTAGGTAGTTCTCCAATGGCTCTCACTTTCTCTTCGTCAGTGGATATGTCGTTCTTTGACACTATATGTCCTAGAATCTTGCCTTACCTGACCATGAAAACACACTTTTCTGGGTTCAAGCAGACTTGATATTCTCTAGATTTGTCAAAGATTTGCCTGAGTTCGGGTATATGAGTCTGTCTAATGTTGGAATGAGCGCATAGATCATCAACATAGACTTCCAAGTTCTTCCTCAGGAACTCTTTAAACATGTGACACATCAATCTTTGAAAGGTAGCAGGTGCATTGGTAAGCCCGAATGGCATTACCCGAAAAGCAAATATGCCCCACTCTGTGGCAAAAGCCGTTTTATGCTGATCTTCTGGTGCAATGGCTACTTGATTGTAGCCAGAGAACCCATCTAGGAAGCTGTACACTTCCTTGCCTGCTACCCTTTCTAATAGATGCTCGGTGATAGGAAGCGGATAACTATCCCTGATAGTGGCTGCATTAACCTTCTTCAAGTTAATGCATACATGTAATTTGCCATTCTTTTTGGGCACCACTACAATGGGGGATATCCATTCAGTATGCTCAATTTCATAGATAAATCCAGCTTCAACCAAGCGATCTATCTCTTCTTTGATCTTGGCCGTATAGTTGTCATTGTATGTGTATGGCTTTTTCTTAGAGGGCCTAGCCTCTGAAGTCATGGGGATCGTATGTGAGCATATGTCAGGGTCTACACCTTTCAGGTCCTTGTAGCTCCAAGCGAAGACATCTCGATACTCCCTTAGCAAAGCTATCAACTCTTGCTCTTCTTCTTCTGTCAGGTCATGTCCTATGTAGGTGCATCTTTCTTCTCCTTCTTCTATGGCTACAACTATTTTCTTAGTAGTTTCCTTGCTATCATAGGCCTCTCCTGATTGTGCCTCATGTTTAGGCATTCTTACCATGACTCTTCTATCTTCTATCTCATACTTCTTGAAATTTTCCGGCACCTCAAACAAGGACTCCTCTTCCTCCGGTGTGGCTTCTTTCTTCTTTCTTTTCTTTCCTTCACTCTTGGTGGTCACTTGTGTGGTTAATCTCACCTCATTCATGAGCTCTTCATGTCTCTGAGGGTGAACTTCCACCTCATAGAAGTATTCTCCCTCTGATGCAAACGGTGGGTCCATGATGATTGACTCTAGGTCGGAGTCACTTGCATCCTTAAATGCATCAGGGCTAGGTTCACATTCTTCTAACATTGCATCTCCCATGATCGGTTCTATCGAAAAGACCGAAATGTCATAGCCACCCTCATCAAAGTGGGGTGTCCATTGTTCTTCATTGATGGCTACATCCATTGTTGCTAAAATTTCAGCCCAACCGTGAGGGTCAAATTCTTCGTCAGGAAAAACTACAGGTGCATAGGCTGGGTCTTGAATTGATCTATGGGTTTCTTTTGCACCTACCTCTCTAGCTTTCTCTCTCTTTTCTTCTTCTACTGCTACCTTACACATCCATAAGTGAGTGTCTTCATGCATCCATGAGGATCTGGATCCTATGGAATGCACAGACTCAGTCTCATCTTTGGCTCTATGGATGGGATTCCATTGAATAGGCGGTACGTCTCTATGAGAGTAATCCTTGAGATTGACTTTGGTTGTAACACCTAGATGTTGCAAATACAAGGAATTGGTTCCCCAATCCTCTACCACTTGTAATTGCCGCATAAATGGCCTTCCCAAAATCATCTCATAGGCTTGGTTTTTGCTAAAGTCACATATAGCAAAAGTATGCTCAAACTCAACACCACATGTAGTGAGAGTTATTCCTTCTAGCAATCCTAAGGGCCTTTCAATGTGACCATCGACCATCTGCAATTTCATTCTCATTGGCCTGAGTGCTGGCTTGCCCCAACGCTTCCATAAGGAAGTGGTAGCAATTGCAACTCCTGCACCTGAGTCCAAAATTGCCTTGGTTGTGTATCCCTGATGGGTAACTCGTAGATAGGTATTTCATTCCTCTCCTTCACTCATGTCTCCTATCTTATCCAAGGGTATTTCTGGTACTGTTCTATGGGATCCTACGTGAGAACGAGATTTGGTTAAGTTTGGCACTTCTTTGGCTACATGTTTCCACACTTCTGGCTTAACTTTGAGTAGCTCTTCTAAAGTGAGATTGCACTGCACTTTAGTGTTTTTTACTACCTCAGTATTCCTAGGTATGATCGAGTCTTCATTTCTTATCATGACCGTGGGTGCTCTCATGCATGTTGACTTAGTTTCCCATGGGCCTGTGAAATGTGGCAACTCTTGCAAGGAATTAGACTCAAAGTCGAACCTCTCATGAGGGTGGGCACTTTCCTGTTCTTCATAGATAGAAGGGATGTCCTGTGGGAATTGATCCTGTGCGTCATCCACAAGTTCAATGGGAGGAGGGACTTCACTTTCCTTTGCCCACTTCTCTTCTTGAATCTCTCTCAGGAACTCTGGTGAATACCTATTCATAGAAGAAGAAGTGTCTGGTTCAGTGGAGTTAGGCACATAAGCTTCCTAGGGAGGAAAGCTTATTCTATCTCTTGCACTCCCCTCAAGCTGGGAGGAGGCTCCTTTCCCAGACTTTGCAAGTAGCCTTTCCAATCTATCTAATAGACCGTCAAAATGCAATGGTGTTCTAGTGGAGCTAGAGCCATTGAACAAGCGATTGGCTTCAAACATGGCTTGCGCCAATTCGACCATCTTAGCACAAAGCTTTGTTCTCTCTATTTCTAGATCGGCTCTAGGGTAACATTTGTCATGATTTGTCACGTTTGGCCCTTCCTGGATTCTGGCCTGATATGCTTTAAGCATCATGTCTAGATCCTCAAGAGTGGGATCCACTAGGACTGATCTTACTCTGGGTGGTGGGTGGGTTACGTGTGGTGGATTAGAATGTTGGGGAATGGAAGGTGATGGGTTGGAGGGAGATGGAAACGGTGGTGGAGGGGTGGTGTGAGAGTGGTTTTGAGATGCGAGTTCACTTATCCTTGCTTTGGTTTCTCTCAAGCTTTCTTCAAGTTTGCTCATTTTCTGTGACCATTGTCTTTTCATTCTTTCTCGGCTATCTCTCCAAGCTCTTGTCCTTTTCTTAGTTATACTCTCTGTCTCACTAACCTCAAAATTCTTTCCCAAGCCTACTCCTTGAGTTTGCTGCAAAGCTTGAGCTCTTGTGACCACATGCACTGGGGCAGTGGAAGTTACACTTCCTGTAGAGTCTACTACTAGTCCAATGACGTTGATAGGAGTGATTTTTGGCAGGTTATTGGGATTCTTTGGGCAATCTCGTAAGAGATGCTCTTTTCCGCAGTCTTGATAGAAACCTTGAATTGTCACTGGTTGGGGTTGTGTAGGGGCAGACAGTGGGCAATCACGTATAAGGTGATCTCCCTGGCATCTGAAGCATGGTCCTCTAGGAAATGGGGGCCGTACCTGCCTAGGTTGAGGTCTAGAGTTGGGGTTTGTGTACATGACATTAGCATACTCAGACTCCCCACTATTTTCACTTGGGTCTTCATAATAGCATGACTCGTTATGCTCGGGTGACTCCATGTAGTAAGCCTGTGGGCTATCAATATGCGTGGAGTCAAAGGTATCTACCCTGTTGTGGTGGGTACTGATTTTGGTATCTACCCTGTTGTGGATATGGCTGAGGGTAACTTTGCCTGACAGTTTGTTTGTTATAAGGGCAGTCTTGTGCGGTAAGGTTGGTGTACCTTCGCTCTATGGTGCAGTATTGGCTACTAGAATTCACTTGGGGTTGGGCCATAATAGGACAAACACTTGCCATATGGTCACCTCCACAAGTATAGCACCTCTTGACTGGGGCAAATCTTGGAATTTGTTTGCTAGAGACACCTAATTTTTGAGCTACCTTCTCTGCAAGTTCCTCAATGGATGTGGATTGACGAGATGTGAGGCTACTAGAGCTATCCGAATCCTTATAGATTTTTGATAGTTCTAACTCCTCGCCTAGATTATCCTCAATGTCTATGCACATGCGCACGCACTCTTCTATAGTTTTGGGGTCCTTCAGATACACATATGACCTGAGCTTGGTGCTCAACAATCCATCTAAGAACAAAGCCACTTGCTTGGCTGGTGTGGGTAACTCAGGCATTGGGCACCTCTTTAGGTATTGCCTAAACCTTCTTCCTGCTAGTCTGATCGTCTCTTGAGGTGTTTGCTTGAAGCCGTGAATTAGTGAGGAAGTGCTGTGCCTTATGCCACTCTTAGAAAACTCAATGATAAATGCCTCTAGGGGCTGGTCTATGTTTCTGAAATGCCTCTCGTTGAGTGGTTGAAACCACGTAAGGGCAGTGTTCCTAAGGGTTAGACCAAAAGCATTATATTGTGTGAATAGGTCCTCTACCTGTTCCGCTTTCAAGACTTGCCTAAATTCTGCCACATGGTCATAAGGGTCTCCAGTGCCATCGAAGTAATTCTTCATGGACTTCACCAATTGTCTTGGTCTCAGAGCCCTAGTGTGTTCTCTAGGCCTTGGCAAAGGGAATTCATCAGCATTTCTTTGGTTCCTTGGGGCTCTAGGTCTCTCGGTTTCTTCCCTATCTGTCCCTGTTCTCATCCTTTCTCTTCCTAGGGAGTTGGCAAAGCTTACCTCAGGTCTGACTCTACTCCTATCTCTTTGAGCTCCATGAGCTTGGGAGGTCCCAGCTCCTTGGTGACTGTAGGACACATTAGACCGAGGTTGGGGAAAAAAAAATTCACCCTTCCATGTATAGGCATGTCTGCCATGCTCGGTAACCATGAAGATCCTCTCTGATGTATTGTCTAGGTAGGTTACTTTGCCTGGGCTATCAGGGTCTTTAAACTCATAGATTGTGAGAGCACTTACTTCCTGAGGTTGGGCAGGTTTATATCTCCAAAAAGCCTCATCGGTTTCTCGGTTTAAAAGCAAATCTATGCTTTTATTATCCTATGGAATCCACTCTGGAGTCATGATTCTGGTCAAGACGGATTTACCACGGGGAGTTCTTGGCTCCCTCTCTACGTTTCCTTGTCGGTCTCTGCAATCACATTTCCAAACTCGTCTGTTCTATCAGGGAGAGTGGTGACTACATAAATAGTCCCCTCTTTATCTAGGTATGCTCCATTTTCAAACTTGACTAACGGGTGTTCTAATCCATGGGGTTGATCGGGGTTCTTAATCTGGACCACAGATCTTCTCAGGACGTCTTCGTAATTGGGAGCACCTAGACGATTAGTCCTGATGTATTCCAATTGAGTCTTGTAAGGTCCTTCTAGCTTTTCTAGATAAGCCACCCCTGAACTACCTACTGGTCTCTCCATGTTATAGGACATCTCCGAATCGCTTGTTTTTGATCGAGGAGTGTATGGGTAATCACTCAACTGCTGGGCCCAAGACCTAGCAGTGTGATTGACACTAGCTTCAGAAGATCTGAGGCTTTGTCTATCTCGGCCTAAGTGTTTGCCTGACCTAAGGTTCATATGCCTGGTTTATCTACCCCCTGGTCCCAAGTACACTCTCGGTGCAGGTGAATTTGTACCAATCACTTTGTTCTTTTTAGTTGATTATTATGTTAAGCCCTTGTTCCAGATCACGTCGTCAGGAATACTTAAGTGAAGTTCGCACTTGATAATTGATCAACTCAAGTTTACTTTTTTTTCCTTTAGGGTTCTCGCACTTAAGACCTACTTAATGCTTGCACTTAGTTGATTAGTTCTCTTGGACTTGATTCTTGCCTAACGTTGCCCTATTTAATCACCACACCTAAGTCGTGCTTAGCCTAGGCTAGGAATTGACAAAGGAGGGTTGAGAGAACTTCCAACCTCAATCCCTTGGTTGCTCAGACTGCTACACTAGCCCAGGAAGCCTTCTCCCAAGCCTGGTACTCACCCTTGCTAGCTTGCCTTGGAATGCCTAGAGTGCACACAATTTTCCTGCAAAAGTTCACAAGTCAATATAGCTCTATTACCACAAGGGATTGAAAGACACACATCAACATTTACAGGCCCCCCCTGGAGTAACTCACTGTACCCCCAAAACCTTATGACCACTTAGTCCCGCCTAAAGGCCCACTTAAAAATACATGTTCTAAAACTCCACGTATGATTCTTACAAAAACCAGTCAAGGTGCACGTAGGATTCTCAACAAGCTTTCCAACGAGACCAAAATCTCCTCAATCGGAGTTCGTATGGTGAAGTTATGACCATTCATGCACTTAGGGGTCAAAACAGGCTCTCAGGGTTCAGGAGATTTCTCTCTGGTTTCTAGGTCTTTTGCCCACTCCTAAGGCTCTAATGTTATCCCAATGTGTCCAAAATTAAGCCCAAATATACCTCAATTCACTCAATTAATTCACACTAAAATTTCATGCGTTAAGCCCATGTATCACGGTAGGTCGGGTCGAGGTGTTGCGATCGGTCGAGGTGTCACGATACTTGGGAGTGTCGCGATACCTGGGAGTGTCACGATAGGTCGAGGTGTCGTGATACTTGGGAGTGTTGCGATAGGTCGAGGCGTCGCGATACTTGAGAGTGTCACGATACCTGGGAGTGTCGCGATAGGTCGAGGTGTCGTGATACCTGGGAGTGTCACGATAGGTCGAGGTGTCGTGATACTTGGGAGTGCCGCGATAGGTCGAGGTGTCGTGATACTTGGGAGTGTCACGATAGGTCGAGGTGTCGCGATACTTGGGAGTGTCGCGATACTTGGGAGTGTCGCGATACCTGGGAGTGTCGCGATAGGTCGAGGTGTCGCGATACTTGGGAGTGTCGCGATACTTGGGAGTGTCGCGATACCTCGAGGTGTCGTGATAGGTCAGGATATGGTGAATTTTTCTGTTCTGTCTAGTGATCCTAGGAGCTCTAGGGCTGCACAGTGTCATGGTGCACTCATAATCGTGATTGGGGCAACTTTTCGGTGTGTCACGATAGCTCGAGCTCGATGCCTCGGGGCTTACGTAGAGAGATTCCGTACCTGCTGAGCTTGCTGGAGATGATGATGGAGCTGAAACCTGCAAGAAACATGAAAAAGCACACAAAAACAAGAACACACACTCGCTCTCTCTCAAACTCGCACAAAGCAAATGAGGGAAATGATTTGGAAGTGGGAATATAAGGTGGTGAAGGAGATGAAGATGGAGATGAAGATGGAGATGGAGATGGAGAAAAACCAAGAAATTTACCTACTACTTACCATTCCAACGCGTCCTCTCTACGTCTTACCATCACACGCTCGTCCTCAAAGCTCGAATCCCCGGCAACGGCGCCAAAAATTTGGTGTAGCTCAGTGATGAGTAGCACCTCCTTTAATGTCAATCCGGGAAGACATGAGGATGGTATGAAGACCTCGAGCAAGTGAAGGCACAAATGTGTGAGTGAGAAGCACACCAACATGCACACACATACACACATGCGCACACACAGCAAGAACAAAGAGAGTAAGACAATGGAATCACTTCTATTACAACCAAGTTCTCATACAAGCTCAAAACTACAAGAAGCTAACCCCAAAAAATGAGCTCTCTAGCTCTATTTATAGTTTGTGACTAGCTTTGGCCCTGTCCAGACTTAGTGTCCGGCCTAGTTAAAAATTAGGTTCCAGGGCTTATTTGAGGGTTCAAACGAGATCTAAAAAATATGAAAATTGGTAGGCAACTACTTATAAGGCTCCTCAAGCTCGAGGACTCCTCAGCTTGTACAAAATGGAGCTACAAAAAGGTGAAACGGCATTTACAAGGGTTTTTAGTGATGAGAATCACTTTTGACATGATGTAAGGTTTGGAAAAAATTTAAAGGGTTGCCTTGGTGCTAGATCTGCATGCATACCTGTACTTGCCTCTTCCCATACAATGCCAACAGCATGCCTATCATGCTCCGTGACTACAAAGATCCTCTCTGAAGTATTGTCTAAATAGGTCACTTTGCCTGGACTATCCAGATCTTTAAACTCGTAGATAGTGAGGGCTCCAACCTCATTAGGCTGACCAGGCTTGTACCTCCAAAAGGCTTCATCAGTCTCTCGGTTCAAGGGTAGATCAATGCTCTTATTATCCTGGGGAACCCATTCCGGCGTGATAATTCTGGTGAGGACTGATTTGCCTCGAGGGGTTTTGGGATCTCCACTTATGTTCCCTTGCTCTAGGTCGCCTATGTCCGTCTTTGGAATCACATTCCTGAATTCCTCTGTCCTATCTGGGTGACTGGTGACCACATATATGGTTCCTTCTTTGTCTAGGTATGCTCCATTTTCAAACTTGACTGCTGGATGTTCTAGTCCAATGGGTTGATCTGGGTTTTTGATCTGGACCACAGATCTTCCTAAGCCGTCCTCATAGATGTAAGCACCTAATTGGTTGGTCCTAAGATATTCAAGTTGAGTCTTGTAAGGACCTTCAACCTTTTGTAGGTAGGCCACACCTGAACTTCCTATGGGTCTCTCAATACCTTGAGACATCTCTGATTCGCTAGTCTCAGAGTTAGGGTGGTTTGAATAATTGCTCAACTGCTGGGCCCAAGACCTAGCAGTGTGATTGACACTAGCTTCAAAGGTTCTATGGCTTTGTCTATCCCGGCCTATGTGTCTTCTTGACCTAAGGTTCATATGCTTGGGTTTTCTACCCTCTAGTTCCACGTACACTCTCATTGGAGGTTACTTTGTATCACTCACTTTGTTCTTTTTAGTTGGTTATTGTGTTAAGCCCTTGTTTAAAATCACGTCGTCAGGAGTACTTAAGTGAATTTCGCACTTGATAATTGATCGAATCAACTTTACTTTTTTCCCTTAGGGTTTTCGCACTTAAGATCTACCTAATGCTTGTACTTAGTTGATTAGTTCTCTTGGACTTGATTCGTGCCTGACGTTGCTCTAATTAATCACCACACCTAAGTCATACTTAGCCTAAGCTAGGAATTGACAGAGGGTGTTGAGAATTTCCAAGCTTAAGCCTCCTTCCTTGGTCACCCTTGTGTGCCCAGGAAGCGTGTTCCCGAGCTTGCACTTACTCTTGCTTGGATTGCCCTTCGATGCTCTCAATGGACCTGTAAAAGTCCCAATGTTAGCTCAAGATTTCAATTTAAAAACATAACAGACCAATTTCATTCATGCAATTCAGAGATCAACTTGTTCTTTGGCTTTGTGGAAGACAATCCTAAAGATTCCCCAGCTTTCCTACCTCGGGGTATGGTCAACTTCAAAAGATTCCCCACGAGCTTTCCAACAAGCCTAAGAACACTCCGAACGGATTTTGTATGAGGAAGTTATGATTGTTCAGGCATTTAGGGTTCAAAACAGGCTCTCAGGGTTCAAGAAATTTTTTATGATTTTCTCGGTATTTTGCTCACTTCTAAGGCTCTAAGGTAGTCCCAATATGTTAGAAATCAAGCCCAAAAATTATCCCAAGTCAATCAATTATTACACTCCAAAAAATTATTCGTGAGGCTGGTGTATCACGATAGCTCGGGTCGATGTGTTGCGATAGGTCGATGTGTCGCAATACCTCGGTGTGTCGCGATAGACGGGTGTGTCGCGATACTCAAGAGTGTCGTGATAGACGGGTGTGTCGAGATAGGTCGATGTGTCGCGATAGACGGGTGTGTCGCGATAGGTCGATATGTTGCGATACTCAGGAGTGTTGCGATAGACGGGTGTGTCGCGATAGGTGGATGTGTCGGGATAGATGGGAGTGTCGCGATACCTCGGTGTGTCACGATAGACGGGTGTGTCGTGATAGGTCGATGTGTCACGATAGACGGGTGTGTCACGATAGGTCGATGTGTCATGATAGACGAGAGTGTCGTGATACCTCGGTGTGTCGCGATAGACAGGTGTGTCGCGATAGGTCAATGTGTCGTGATACTTGGGTGTGTCGCGATAGACCAGGATATGGTGAATTTTCTTGATTAGGCTAGTGATTCTAGGAGCTCTCAAGCTGCGCTGTATCGTGGTGCATTCGGAATTGTGATAGGGTCAGTTTTTTGGTGTGTCGCGATAGCTCGAGCTCGATGCCTCGGGGCATGCGCAGAGAAGTTTCGTACCTTCTGAGCTTGCTGGAGATGGTGAGGACGCTGCAACCTGCAAGAATCATGCAAAAACACACAAAAACAACAATACACACTCGCTCTCTCTCAAACTCGCACAAAGCAAATGAGGAGAATGAAATGGAAGAGGGAATATGAAGTGGAGAAGGAGAAGGAGATGGAGATGGAGATGGAGATGGAGATGGAGAAAAAAAACAAGAAAATTACCTACTACTTACCATTCCAACGCGTCCTCTCTACATCTTACCATCACACGCTCGTCCTCAAAGCTCGATCCCCGACAACGGCGCCAAAATTTGGTGTAGCTCAGTGATGAGTAGCACCTCCTTTAATGTCAATCCGGGAAGACATGAGGATGGTATGAAGACCTCGAGCAAGTGAAGGCATAAATGTGTGAGTGAGAAGCACACCAACATGCACACACATACACACACACGCACACACGGCAAGAACAAAGAGAGTAAGACAATGGAATCACTTCTATTACAACCAAGTTCTCATACAAGTGCAAGACTACAAGAAGCTAGCCCCAAAAATGAGCTCTCTAGCTCTATTTATAGTTTTTGACTAGCTTTGGCCCTGTCCAGACCTAGTGTCCGGCCTAGTTAAAAATTAGGTTTGAGGGCTTATTTTAGGGCTCAAACGAGGTCCAAAAAATATGAAAATTGGTAGGCAATTACTTCTAAACCTCCTCAAGCTGGAGGACTCCTCGGCTTGCACAAAATGGAGCTACAAAAAGGTGAAACGGTATTTACAATGGTTGTCAGTGATGAGAATCACTTTTATAGTAGTATAAAGATTGAAAAAATTTAATGGGTTGCCTTAGTGCTAGATCTGCATGTATGCCCGTACTTGCTTCTTCCCGTATGATGCCAATATTGGCACTGTTATAGGAAAATTCAGCTAAAGGAAGATAGTCTTCCCAATCAATCTGTTTGGAAGCAACATAAGCTCTGAGTATGTCTTCCAAAGTTTGATTGAATTTCTTGGTCTGTCCAACCATCTGGGGATGCTCAACCGTACTTAAACTTAGTTTAGTTTCAAGTCTACTAAAGATTTCTCGCCAAAAATGATTTGTAAATCGAGCATCCTAGTCAGAAACTATGTCTACTAGAAGACCATAAAGACTCTAAAGCTGATTTACAAATATCTTTGCAAGTTCTGGAGTCTTATATGTAGTCTTTACTAAAATAAACTAAGCAAGTTTAGTCAATCAACCAACTACAACCAAGATTGAATCAAAGCCTTTCTGAGTGCGAGGTAACCTTGAAATGAAATCCATGGAGATACTTTCCCATTTACCTTTGGGGATCTCCAAAGGATTAGCAATCCTCCAACTTTAAGTCGTTCAAACTTATGAGGTTGACATTTATGGGACTTGGATACATAGTTTTGCACATCTCAATGTAAACTAGGCCAATAAAAATGTCGTTTGACTAACTCATAGGTTTGATTAATTCCAGGATGTCTAGCACTTGGAGCATTGTGGCATTCAAAAAGTACTTGATTTTGTATGTCCAAAAAACTTGGGACACAAACCTTACCTTTATAAAGCAAATATTCATCTTGGAGAGAATAGTGTTTAAACTTTCCCGCTGAAGTACTTGCTTCATTTGTTTGAGCTTGTTTAGGTACCTTGCATGCTTGACTTTAGCTTGGATCTTCTTTACAGCTTCCTTTCAAAGTTGAAATAAATTCACTTTGAATTTGTACAAAAGTTAGGTTGTTCAACATAGGCATCCGACTTAAGGCATCTGCCACTGCATTGAACTTTCCTTTCTTGTACCTTAGTTCATGATTGAACTCTTGCAATTGTTCGTCCCATCTAGCTTTTCTACCTCTTAAATCCGGTTGGTTTGCAAGCCACTTGATGATCTCTTGATCAAAGACTATGGTTAACTTTGATCCATACAGGTAATGGTGCAATTTCTTTAGAGCATTTACTATAGCGAACATCTCTTGCTCATAGATAGAATGGTTTTGCTGAGCAGGACTTAGCTTTCTACTTTGGAAAGCTATCAATCGACCTTCTTGGCTTAGTACTGCTCCCTTTAAGCTGACAAAGAGATCTTCAACCAACAACATGGGATACGTATTCTTTATTATCAGATTGTTCAACACCCTATAGTCCATGCATAGCCTCATAAAACCATCTTTCTTTTTTACAAGAAGGATGGGTGCAGCCCAAGGGGACTGACTGGCTTGGTCTAATAAACCCTTTGTCCAGATATTCCTTGATCTGTTTCTCAACTTCTAGATTCTAGACATAGTTGGTTCCCCGAAGCATATCTATTCGATGATCAATGCTTCCACGAGAGGGTGGCAAGCCATGGGGGAGTCACTTAGGGAACACATCTTTAAATTCCTTCATTAATTCATTTAATTTATCATACATTTCACAAAGAATAAATGAGGAGACATAAGAAACTTGTTTTGTATCATCTAAATCAATTACATCGGTGCTAAGGACCAAAAAAGCTTAGGTCCTAGCTTCATTGCTTACAAGTTTCTTTAATTCTGTGTGAAATCAAAGGGGTGCTTGGAACGTTGTGTTCGCCCTTGATCTTATACAACACTCCATCATGTTGGATTCCAAAGTGTTTGTATAATAGCATCGGGACAATGAAGGTCCAAGACTCCAAAGCCATTCTCTCCCTAGAACCAAATCTACCCAATACATGTTCATAATTTGGAAGTCCAATTTGTCTTTATAATCTTGGATTTCCAGTTCCAGATTTGAAATCATAGTATCCCAAACACCAGTATCCTACCCGTGCACCATAGAGACAACATATCTATGAGGAGATGGACTCTCAGGAAGAGTCAATTTTTTCACAAGTGCATAATTTATAAAATCATGCATGGCTGAATTATCCACCATTATCTGGATGGTGTGACCTTTGTCTGACCCGTGCAACTTTACCAAATCATGTGGACCAAATTCTTGAGGTTGCCACATGTGTTTGGAAACTTGGCACTTATGGGTACTATCATAGTGCATGTTCTGAACTTCTTTGCACTTGAATTTTCATCCAAGTTCAAAGTTTGGATCAGATGAATCTGTTGTTTCCCCTTACCTTTGTCAGTCAAAGAGGCCTTATTATCTCTTCCAACTAGACATGTCTTGCTACGATGTCTTGTCTTCAGGCATTTAAAACAACAAATTTTCCTTTTGTGCTCTAACAAGATCTTGTTGAGAACGCACATGTCTAAAAATACAAGGTTTTTTAGACATGCATTCATATGATCTTGGACCTTTGCCCTTTCGTTCAGTAGTATTTCTTTGGAAATGACCATATTCCTGTGGGACATCAATATAAGATTTTTCCTCATAGATTTGCGCTACCTTAATCACTTCATCAAGTGATTTAGGCGTGTGTCTCTTCAACTCATTACGGATTCACTGGTTAAGTCCTTGGACATAACCACAAAACCAATGGAAGTCATCAAGGTTTTTTAGTTTCAGAATAACGTCTCGGTATTCTGAAATGTAAACCGATGATGGCCTTCCTTTTTGTTGATTTTGGTCCCATGCCTCCCAGTTACATTCCTCCTCATTCTTAGGGAGAAACTCTTTCTTAAAGAGATGGGTGAACTCAAACTAGGTTGAAGGCTTTTTATGAGTCTCAAAGAGACTCATCTACCTTGTATAAGCTTTAGGGCCCATCGATAAACTGGCTTCTACCACTCGCACATGCTCAGGGGTGTTCTTGAGCTGGTGGACATCATGCCACTTCTCTAAGCACATCAAAACAACATCTTTATTCCTATCCTTATCTTCACTCGAGAAGTAAGGAGGATGTAGATCTTTTCCCAAGGAAAGATCTACTGGATGGCTTTGACCTACTACTTGCCCTAAAGTATTAGCAAAAAGTGGAGCGGTAGGAGTCATCAAGCTAAGTCGACTCAAGCTACCAGTTAGGGGAAATAAGTCTACTTGGGAAATGGATATATTTGGATCCTTCTCCAGCAAAACAAACATCGATGAAGTTGCAATCATATGTGTATGGCTACCCAAAGTAACCTTACCTACTTTCTTATGCTTTTGGAGTAAGTCCAAAAAAGCCTTAAGGTGACTTCTACCGGGACATTGGACAAACATCCAAGGCCCTGCTCTACTCTCAACAGCCTACCTTCAAAATCATTCCTCTCTTTTAAGGTGGTGTTGATGTCCCCTTGCAGCATGGTTCCCTCAACATCTAAATTTAATGCTGTCATAACTAGGTTCGATACATCAATCACATGACTAGGAATTGAAATCGTTCGTGTAGATGTATGCAATGCACGTGATAAAACTGGTGGACTAGTCATGAATGAGGATGCTGCTAAAATGATGTTGATCCCTTAAAATTCATATTGCTCAAAGTCAACCATAGTCAAAGTCAACCACAATCAAAGTCAAAAGGTCAAAGTCAAATTGGTCAAAGTCAATATGGTCAAGGACAAAGTCAACATGGACAAATTCAATATGGTCAAGGACAAAGTCAACATGAACAAAGTCAAAGTTTAGGTGTCAAAGTTCAGGTATTGGAAGTTCAGGTGTCAAAGTTCAAGTGTTCAAAGTTCAGGTGTCAAAGTGCACATGTAGTGCACAACTAATTGTCCACAAAGGGTGAATTGGAGAAAGTGGTTGCAGGTTGCAGAGGTATTTCTCTAATTTCCCTAAGGTTCAAAGTGTTTTTAAAAGTGTTTGGGAAGGTTCATGTGAACCCTCTCTTAGGTGCACAAGTGAAGAATTAAAAGGAAAAATGTGAAGGTATGTGAAGCGGCAGCATACACAGAAGTGAAAGTATGGCTCCCCAATTTAAAATTTTGTTTTAGTCTAAAGTCACTACAGGACAAAACAGGGATTCGTTGGCTGCCACTTGTGGAGACAATCTTGGGACATCAAAGTGAGCACCAAGATACTCTTGCAGTTATGAGCGTACGTGAATCGACACTCAAATCAAGGCAAGGACTATTATTGGACTAAGCAAGACTAAGCAAGGGAGCATAGTCTAAGCTAAGCAAGAGAGAGAAGTGCAAGAGACACACAATGTGCGACAGAGAAGTGAAGTGCAAGGTGTGCATGAGAAGTGACTAAGCAAGTGTGGAGAGAAGTGCTAAGTTATTCACCCCAAGGATCCCAAGGTCTCATTGAATCTGTGCGCATGCTGACAGAAGGTGTCCAACCCTCCCCCTTTATTGGAAGCTTGGTGCAAGGTGTGCACAAGTGCAGGCTTGGAGAAGGTGGAGGTCTGGTGCAGAGAAGGCCGGCAGCAATAAGACCCTTGGGTATTTGGTATTTTGTGATTGAGCACTCTGTGGGATTTTGCACATAAGCATTGGGTTGTATTATTGGATTGTATTGTGCATCACCGTTGTTTTTGTCTTCTTATAATCAATCGACAGAGGCTTCGAGTGTGTATCTTTCTTCTTGTCTTTCCCTTTTCTCCTACAAACACTCAAATCCCTTCTTGTCCAAGAATCCCACAACAAAATTTGGCACGCCCGGTGGAACTCCAAGGAGATTTGAGCATAGGAGAATCCAAGTGCAAAGTGTAGAAGAGGTCAAGTGTCGACAGTACTACAGTGCTACTTCATTGAGCTAAGAGGTAAATATTCTTATCAATTATCTCATACTAAGAGGACTATGAATAGCCCATGACCGCAACCCGGTCCCAAACATTGAGGGTCACCTGCAAGAAAACAAGAAGGAAGGCTATTAGAAGATCCTCCAGTCCACTTTCGTCAACTTCATTAGTAAAGAGCATGGCAGGAGAGGTAGACTTGGAAACCAGATATCATCATAGAGGAACTAGAACATTTGAGATTGGGTCCAGGTGAAAAGTTCCCAGAGTTTGTGACTAGGTCCAAGGTACTAATGGCTAAATTGCGAGATCCACCACATGATTTTTTTGTTAAGAAATGGTTAGCTAAGACACTTCTAGTGACCACCCAATGTAAAATCAAGGAATTAGTGTTGCCCACAGCCTCCATAGAGGAGTTCATCAACACAACTACACGGCTGGAGCAGATAAGGCAATAGTATGGAGCCATTTCTTCTCAACTACCCTATTCTACAAAATTGGAGGATCTAGTAATCGAGCTAAGGAAAGAGATGGAGGGCTTAAAAAGGAACAAGCCCCACAAAGAGGAGGAGAATGCTGTTACTCAGTTGAGGAGGGAGATTGAGGCATTAAAGCTTCAAAAGGAGGAGGAAACCCAAGCAGAGGAATTGGCTCAACTCTGACAGGAGTTGCTGGAACTCAAAGGGGGTGGCATCAAGAGTGGACTTTGGTGTACCATGTGCAGCAAGCAAGGTCATATAGTAAGTGAATGTCCTCTGTTAAGCGTGAATTGCCAACTATGCAGGAAAGCTGGTCATGAGGCCCAGGAATGCCAATCAAGAGGAATGCTTGCAAAAACATATTGGACCCAAGGAGGATCCCTACCACCAGCAAACGTGATGGCAGCTGCACCCAATCAAGGTAACAATTACAACCCTAGACAGAGGAATAACTTTGGAAATGGGCCTAGGAGGCCAATCATTTGTTTCAGATATGGAGAATGTGGGCACTACCAAAGTAGGTGCACTCTACCAAAAAATGCCCCTCCTTGCAGGAACTGCCCAGAGGCCAGAGACCACTATACAAATTGTTGTCCTAAGAATCAAGCCTCTTCATCTGGGCCCCACATTCAAATGATTTCTGTGCACAGAAGAAATTTTAGATCAAATCAATGGGCCATCACCATCTACCAGGGTGGTGCAATTAGAAGAAATTGAATCTTTTACAGTGCAGACAAGAAGCAAGGGGAAGGCTCAAGTAGAAGTAGGTCAAGAATCAAGAATTAATGGATTAAATAAAGACAAAGAGACATCTGAAGACAAAGCCACCACATGTGCAGAGACAAGGCCAAAAGGAGATCTCATATGTACCAGTGATGCCATTGGGCATGCATTCAATAGGGCTCATGAGGAGTTTGATAACTCAATTGGAGCTCATGCTCTTAAGGAATCAAAGGCTTCAAAACTACTCAAGTCCATGAAAAAGGAGGTTAGTGTTTTTGATTTAATAAAACTGGATGGGAAATTTAGGTCAGAACTCTTGTAGATAATTGATGAGGCTTCCACTACAAGTTTAGTGGCAAAGACTGCTATTATGCATAAAGGTAAAATTGTAGGGGAAGCACACCTTACAGATTATAAGAGTCCTCGGTTGACAGTATCTATCAAAGGTCATGAGTTTCAAGGAGTTATTGTGGATGGTGGTTCCAGCATTAACTTGATGCCTGAACATACAATGGAAAAGATTGGACTACACCCTTCAAGGCCTGAAAATTTCACTGTTACTTTGGGAGATCAAAGAAAAGTAAGGCCCTTGGGAGTGATCCCAAAAGTTCCACTGGAAGTACAAGGTAATCTCTTCATTCTGGATTTTGTGGTATTAAGACTGCCCAAGGTTGAAGGCGGATTTCCCCTCTTAATTGGAAGACCATGGCTGAGGCATGCAAGTGTCATCCATGATTGGGGTAAAGACACTATGTGGGTACAAAAGAAAGGGCAGGAACTAACACAAATACATTTAGAGGAGGGCCGAGATCAGCAAGGGAACACCAGCATGATGCAATCAGTTGGCATTTGCATGGAACCAGAAATGGAGGACCAACCCCAAGTAGAGTTCGAGGAAGAAGAAGATATTCCGAATTGGCTCCAAACAGGAAACTCTTCCTCTTGTTTTGGAGTTTTTCTTAATAATTCTTGCATAGAGGAATGTTATAATGAAAATGAGGATAAAGTTCAAGTTGATGGATTGGGAGAACCCATCACAGACCACAGAAGGGGGAGGAAGACACCCCTCAAATACAACTTGGAGGAGGATGCAACAACAGCCGAGAAGGAAGTTACTAAAGTTAAAGACAAGGTAAAACATACTAGTGAAGAATGTTCTTTACCAATTCAAGAAATCCCTGCAGGATGGATGCAGGACAAGGAAGAATATATTGAAATCCAGAACACTCCAGCTTATGCAACAATGCATGAAAAGCTGTGGGAAGAAAACAAGGTTGGAGATGAGCATGAAGATACCATGGTAGAGAGAAACCCTATCAAAGAAATACAATTAGGCACTCAGGAAAATAATCCTCCAGTTTTGGTGGCTACTTGATTGTGGAGCCACCCCGAGCTCCTTGAAAAGGTAAAATCTTTCTTGACCCACTATGTAGATGTTTTTGCTTGGCATTATAAAAACTTAGAAGGAGTGCCTGCCAATTATGGAGAGCACAGAATCCCTCTGGTTGATGGAGCCATACCAATAAGAGGAAAGAGTTAAAGAGGAAAGAGTTAAAGAGGAAAGAGTTAAAGAGCAAAGAGTTAAAGACTTAACCCAAAATATGCTGAAGCTGTTTATGTGGAGATACAGAAGATGGAGGATGCAGGAATCATCATTCTTGTGGAACACTCAGAATGGCTGTCACCTATGGTTATTGTACCAAAGAAGAATACCAACAAAATCAGAATTGTGTTGACTTTAGAGCACTCAACAAGGTGACCATTCCAGATGGATTCCCCATGCCATTTGCAGAGCAGGTCATTGAAGAAGTGGCTGGACATGCATTATATAGCTTTATGGATGGCTTTAGTGGCTATAATCAAATATCCATACACCTAGAGGATCGTGAAAAGACTGCTTTTATCACACCTTGGGGAACATATGTGTATGTAAAAATGCCCTTTGGACTCAGAAATTCTCCAGCGACCTTTAACAGAACTGTCAACCTCATTTTTGGACCCTTATTGCTGGAAACACTTAGAATTTTCATGGATGACTTTTCTTCATTTTCAGGATCTCATGAAGAGACCCCTTTAGATTGCTTGGACCATCACTTGCGATAGTTGCAGAATGTTTTTAAGAGATGTAGGGAGACTAAACTAAAGCTCAACCCAAACAAATGTCATTTCCTCATGATAGAAGGAACCCTATTGGGACATGTGGTGTTGGCTAAAGCTATGGCTCCAGATTTGGATAAAATTATTTCTATACTAAAATTACCTAAACCCAAATCTCCTAAAGAGATTCAGAGTTTCTTGGGGCATACTGGGTACCACAGAAGATTTATCAGACATTAAGGTCCAAATTGGTGGTTGCACCAATTCTTATCACCCCAGATTGGTAAAAAATTTTTCATGTGCATGTAGATGCCAGTGGATATGCAGTGGGTGCTGTATTGGCTCAACATAGTGAAGAATTCAAGCTTGATAGGCCTATTCAGTATGCTAGTTGACTAAAGCTGAAAAAAATTATAGCACAACAGAAAGGGAAGCTCTATCAATGGTTTTTGCCATACAAAAATTTCGTCATTATTTGCTGGGTGTGAAGTTTGTTATCATCACTGATGATCAACCACTCAGATATTTATTGAACAAGCCACAAGCAACTGGGAGGATATGGAGGTGGCTACTTTTGTTCCAGGAATTCGATTTTTCTGTAGTCCATAGACTAGGTAAAGAAAATGTCATGGCGGATCACCTATCCAGGATCAATATGATGGATCAAGCTATTGGAGTCAATGATGACTTTCCAGATGCTAATCTATTTGCTGTACAAGCTCAAGGTTGGTATAATGATATCAAGAATTTCATTAAAACTGGAGTGTATCCAGAGAAGGCAAGTGCTGTGCAAAGAAAGAGACTGCTAATCAAGAGCAGACCTTATACCTTCATTGAAGATAAATTATATAGACAGGGAAAGGAAAACATGTTTAGGAAGTGCATGGAAGAAAAGAAGTGAGGGAAGTCCTTCAATCTGCACATGAAGGAACAGGTGGTGGGCACCTTCCAGGGCATATTATGAGTTAGAGGATCCTTGATGCTGGTTTATGGTGGCCTACATTATTCAAAGACGCAGATGAATGGGGGAAGGCATGTGACGTTTGCTAGAGGTGTGGACCCAAGCCAACAAAGCAGAGGCACAACCCTTTGATTATTTCCACTTCTTGGCAACCATTTGAGAAGTGCGGGCTAGATTTTGTAGGGCCCATCTACCCTTTGTCGATTCCAAAAAGAGAGAAGTATCTATTGGTCGCCACAGACTATGCGACAAAGTGGGCTGAAGCTATTGCCTCCCCTAACTGCACCGCTCAAACTGTTGCTGATTTCATTTACAGTAGCATCATTTGCAGGTTTGGATGTCCACTTGAAATTTGTATAGAACAAGGTACTCATTTTGTGAATAAGGTCCTACAGGAAATTTTCAATACATACAAAATTCTACATAGGACCTCTTGTGCGTATTACCCAAGAGCTAATGGACAGGCAGAATCCACTAATAAGGTATTAATTGCCATGTTAAGGAAGGAATGTATGTTACAACCCACTTCCTGGGGCATTGCTTATCAAGGTACCCTATGGGCATACATGTTAGCTTACAAAGAGGCCACTGGATATTCTCCCTTCCAACTGGTTTATGGGATATTGCCAATTGAACCCTTTGAATTTTTACATGGATCACCAAAAGTAGCATTCATGCACGGAAAGAAAGATTGTGGTGTCTCTCAGAGGCTTGAAGCACTGCATAAAGTGGAGGAGATACGTCTACATGCAGCAAAACAATTGATAGAGACTCAGATGAAGAGGAAGGATGCACATGATCGGAATCTGTGGAACAACAACATAGAGCTAGGCATGTTAGTTCTTCTCCATAGACCTCAAATCCAAACACAAGTCAGAGGAAAATGGCTTCGACACTGGGAAGGCCCTTATCGAGTTAAAATAATGCTGAATTGGGGTGCTGTGGAGTTAGAGATGCTAAAAGGAGAGGCCTTGCCACTGGTTAATATATCAAGGCTCAAGGCCTATCATCAACACAACTGAAGAATTATGGATCACTTGGAACTTGCAAAATTTATCCAGGTTGTACATAGCCTTCTCATGTCATTTTTGTTTAAGTTTTAGTAGTTTTTATCCATTTTCATGCTTTTTCTTTGTGTTTTAGCAAATTTAGCAACCCTTTCATAGTCCTTGGCTTAAAAAAAGAAAGAAAAAAAAGAGAAAACTTTTATTTTTTATTTTTTATTTAAAAAAAAATATATATATTTTTTAACTTTCATGGTTCAACCCTTTTGGCTCTGGATCGTGCCTCGGATGGCCATTTTTTTAAAATTGGGGTCAATTTCATGTATCTTGGCACATGTGGAGTCATTTTTTGCCTTCATTTTTTTCAAATTCCCACTTTTTCTCTGAGTTTTGGTCAAAACCTACATGTTTTGTGCACATTTCTCTCGTGTTCTTCATTCCACAACTGGTCCACATGGTCTATTCTCACTTAACTTGCCATATGTTTTATGCTTTCCCATATAAACCCTTTGTAGCGATCACTTTTTATCATTTCGGTCCTCCCCAAACCCCATATTCCTACTCCCTCACCCTCCCTTTAACCTTATGCCCAGCCCCATCCTTACCCCTCCTTGCCCTCTCAATCTCAGACCCCTCAACCCTCCCTTTGCCATCCCTTCTAGCTTCCCATTGCTCTCCTTTGTTTTTCCCTGAAAAAAAAATTTCCACTTTTGGGTTCTTCTCTGATGCTGGTTCTCTCCTTCTTCTGGTGGACTTGGTAACTGCTCACGTGTCCTTTTGAAGGTTTTGCAGCACAAGAGTCATGGTGTCATATCTGCTCATAGTTTTGGCTGTAGCTCTCCGAGACGGAGAGCACATTAGGTGGTGGGCAACTATTGAGCCCTTAAAAGTCATACTGCTCAAAGTCAATCGCAATCAAAGTCAACCATAGTCAAAGTCAAAAGGTCAAAGTCAAACCGGTCAAAGTCAACATGGTCAATGACAAAGTCAACATGGGCAAAGTCAAAGTGTTCGAAGTTCAGGTGTCAAAGTGCACAGGTAGTGCACAATTAATTGTCCACAAAGGGTGAATTGGAGAAAGTGGTTGCAGGTTGCAGAGGTATTTGTATAATTTCCCTAAGGTTCAAAGTGTTTTTAAAAGTGTTTGGGAAGGTTCAGGTGAACCCTCTCTTAGGTGCACAAGTGAAGAATTAAAAGGCAAAATGTGAAGGTATGTGAAGCGGCAGCATACGCAGAAGTGAAAGTATGGCCCCCCAATTAAAAATTTTGTTTTAGTCTAAAGTCACTACAGGACAAAACAGGGATTCGTTGGCTTCCACTTGTGGAGACAATCTTGGGACATCAAAGTGAGCACCAAGATACTCTTGCAGTTATGAGCGTACGTGAATCGACACTCAAATCAAGGGAAGGACTATTCTTGGACTAAGCAAGACCAAGCAAGGGAGCATAGTCTAAGCAAGAGAGAGAAGTGCAAGAGACACACAGTGTGCGACGCAGAGAAGTGAAGTGTAAGGTGTGCATGAGAAGTGACTAAGGAAGTGTGCAGAGAAGTGCTAAGCTATTCACCCCAAGGATCCCAAGGTCTCATTGAAGCTCTGTGCGTGCCGACAGAAGGTATCCAACCCTCCCCCTTTATTGGAAGCTTGGTGCAAGGTGTGCACAAGTGCAGGCTTGGACAAGGTGGAGGTTTGGTGCAGAGAAGGTTGGCAGTAACAAGACCCTTGGGTATTTGGTATTTTGTGATTGAGCACTCTGTGGGATTTTGCACAAAAGGATTGGGTTGTATTATTGGATTGTATTGTGCATCACCATTGTATTTGTCTTCTTATAATCAATCGACAGAGGCTTCGAGTGTGTATCTTTCTTCTTGTCTTTCCCTTTTCTCCTACAAATACTCAAATCCCTTCTTGTCCAAGAATCCCCCAACAAATGGGAACTAAAACATACATCGATGCACTAGTACTACTCGTCAACCCAGAGTGGCTCGAAGTCCCCTCCATCGCACATAATCCGTTAACAAACTTACTTAGATTCCCTAACATAAGTGGTGTGTGTGATAAAATCAAAGGTACGATGCACAAATATCACAAGAAAACTTCCCTGATTAATTTGTTCTTTGAGGTGGACTTGATTCTAGTAGAAAGTGCTGGAATAACGACATAGCAAAAAGATCTCCAATCCTTCGGATCTTCACAACTTTACTTTGACTTGCTTCATTCTTCTCAAGATTAAGCAATGAGGCAGAAATCGGTTATGATTCGGGTTTGGGGCGAGGATAGCTTCTCAAGAGAAGAATTTGGGTTTGAGATGGCTCCAAAGCTTGGGTTAAGTAGGGGTTATGGACAGAATTAGACTAAATATTTTCGGGCAGGAAATGAAGGATTCAAGCATGTTAGCGTGATGGTTTGGGCGTTTTAGTCTCTTATAAAAAGTTCATAATTTTTTCCTGGCAGGAAGTAAGCGACTCGAGCATTTTAGCGTTATGGTTTGGGCGCTTTAGTCTCTTGTAGGAAGTACATGGTTCAATCACCATCGGCTACGCTTGAGATAACTCCTTTTTCTCTATTCTTTAAGGTTCTACAACATGAATAATAACCAATTTTAAATCATCCTATTAAATTGGGTACTAAGATGCGTACCACTTGTGGATAGGCGAGTTGGCTGCTCTTCTAGTCACGAGTTCGAATCCCATCTTCAAGCTGCTTTCTTCTTTTGGCTTATGGTTTCAACTTTTGTTGCACCCCAAATCAACCTAGAACATTGATTGTGCGGAATAAGCTTGTGCCGACGGGACTGCTCTCTTGAATAAGACGACGCTCTCTTTATCACGCGGTCATGGATTCGAGCCTGCTTTGTGACCGCCTTTAAAAGATAATTTCTTTTTGTAATCTCTTATTGGAGATACGTCCGTACGGCTACTGAGAGAGACTCGGAATGAATCTCTGCAATTTTCCGAGAGAGATCCGCTGAGTAGCCACCAAGAAGATGATGAAACGAGATCGAAATAAGGAGATCTCTAATGGCCAACTATAAGAGCTTGTGTGAAGATGATGATGCTCACTCCAAGGTCACCATGGAAGCTCTGATACCAATGCAATAGAGTTTCCACAATACCAGCTCATGAATGAATGTGTAATCACCTGCCATATGCCTATATATATTAGCTACTTGAATCAACGAGGACCACAAATATAACTAAAGTCCACTAGTGCATGTGCAATCTCCTCCACTCCTTTGATACCTTCCACTAGAGTTTGCTAGTGGCTGGAGTGATCTTGTCCACTGCCTTAGTAGCTTCCACTAGAGTTCACTAGTGGTGGTTGTACTCCCCACTTGAGTTAAGTCTCTCTAGACTCAAGTTAACTAATGTTAACTTGAGTTAGAAGGCTCTAGAGCTTCTTGGGCAAAAGTCTCTCCCCATGCTCCCCATGGGGGTTGAGCCCAAGACCTCCTCCTTCACAACCATGAGACTTAACCACTAGGCTAAGTGGATTACTTGAATATGAGAGCACATGAAGTTATACTTGATTCTATTCTTGAAATCTTTGGTCCTACGCACGAGTGATTAAACGGTGTTCGATTTCAGATTTTTTTGAAGTAGTCGGACCCGTAGACCATAGACTTACTTTATTACAGGTATGTTGCTAAGATATTCCCATGCATGTAAGAAGCAATTTTACAATGAATATATCAAGAAGCCCTAGAAATCCCAAGATAAGAAACAAGATGAGAATGATATCTAGGGCATCATTCAAAGTATTACAACATAGATTGATTCGAATGCTCCTGTTGTACTGACGGTTGAGATTGAGGGATATGCAGTCCCAGGTGCTCAATTGGATAGTGGGGTGGCTGTCAACCTAATGACTAAGTACATGATGAAGGCTCTTGGCCTAACCCACATGTGTGAGACTCTAATGTCTCTTAGAATGGCAGATCAAAGTCAAGTGAAACCAGCTCGTCTTCTGAAGAATGTGAGCGCAGTTGTTGGAGGATTGGAGTTTAGCGGTGATTACCTGATAGTTAAAACAAGGACCTCAAAAGCCACGTTCTCTATTTTATTGGGGTGGCCATGGCTAGTGCAAGCCAACTCTGTGCATGATTGGCGCACATGCCTTATAACAATTGGACCAAAATCTGACCAAGTACAAATCCAAGTATCTCCAAATTCGACCGACAAGAAGTTGACGATAGTCATTGAAATGGAAAAGAAGGCAAAAGAAAAAGTAAGGCAAGTAATGGCACGAGTAAGGTTTGCCTTGCACACAAAGAGTCACAAGGATCTTCTTTAGGATGGGTTCAATTTGCAACTATTCAAATTCTAGAACACGAAAATGGGTGAATATAAGAACCCATTAGCTTACAAGGACGATTCGGACCAAGAATAGGATGGCTAACACGCGTGAGTCAACTTGACCGCTACATGATGAATATAGACTTAAGGGAAAACAAAACTGCCAAGTCCTTGGAAAAAGGGACTTGAGAAGAAGAGTTAAATCCCAAACTGGTTTCACCAATGGACGTAAGACAATTAAGAGAAAGAATTAGGGTCCTAGAAGCCGAGCTCTAAAAGAAATGTAAAGAATTAGAAGTAGGAGCAAAAGGAAAGTCTAAAGCATAAGAAATGATCGTGAAGGCTGAATTGAAGGAGCTAGACCTAATCAAAAAAGAAAGACCCAATGATTTACTGGCCAACCATGTGCAGGTGATCGGGGAGGACTTTCCATTCAAAGCAATATCGAGAGATGAAGGATATTTGAGAGAAGATAATGTGGAAAAGTGGGAAGTTCTCGTAGAAAAGTTCTTCAGCATTGGATCAGAGTTACTAGATGATGTATAGGAAAGCATCAAATCGGTACTAAAGAATTTCAGCAAGGCCTTTGCATGGTCATACAATGAACTGAGAGGGATTGATCCCTAGATTTGTCTGCATTATATAGACTTGGAAGAGGGGGCCAGACTATTAAACACTTAGAATGGAAGGGGTATCCGGAAAGGGAAAAAATTTATAGAGGTTCGAAGGCACAATTGCAATGGGGGCTTCTTCGTCGCTTGACAGAGAGGAAAGAGAGAAACTGAAAATGAAACAACACAAGAATGAAGAAAAAGTTGGTATTGGATGTTCAGATTATTAGTTGAGCAAGTTGGTGACTTGAATATCCTTAGGAATTCGATGCTGAGGAAGGAAGGAAACCAAAGCTCGATGATCTCATGAAACTGCAGGAGCTTGAGTATAGTGGATTGATCTCTCTTGTGCTGATCTTCTCACCGAAAATTGAATTTCGCTGACAGGTAGGTGTTGCAGAGATTTTATCTTGAAGAATTCTGATGATATAAATGGATCCCAATAGAGGTTTCAAAAGGTTATTCAATTAGGAATCGAGGACTGCTATAGCACCCTCGAGTGCTGCACATATTGAGCTCCCTGATTTTAGCACTGTTATCATGAAATTCTGAAATATCTCGGGAAAATACTATGCATGCGCTCAGTCAGACTCTCGAATCCTAATGAGGATCTTTGGTATAGAAAATCGCACACACCCTTTGGGAATGATAGGAATAATATTAGTTTATCTTCCTCATCATATCTCCTAATAATCTGAGTTCTTTCTTGTTCACTTTGAGAGTAAGGCATTGTACAAGGGTTCATTTGCACTACCGTTTGAAGTAGTAATATGTATGTAGCCATGCGTGGAATTATATGAGCCATCAACTGCCTCTATCCCCAATGGATGTTGAACATATGATTTAGAGACCATAGCTCCTTGTATGTATTGTAACAGAGCACTCATGCCTTCCGGTGACCGTATGTGAATTCTTCTATTGGTCCTTTTGGGTGTTAAATCATTTCCCATGAACTTATAGATGGCTTCAGGGTAAGTGAGGAAGAGTGAAGAGAGCGAGCAAGGTAAGTGTGAGAGTGAAGGTAGGAAGGGGAGTGCGAGAGAGATTGAGAAGAGGAGTAGTTAGGGAAACAAAAAAGAGAGGATGTGTGCAGCAGATCGGGGGCATGAGTGTGTGTCTGAGTAGAGCTGTGTGAAAGAGTGAGAATAGGAAGAGAGCTAGTGCACATGGGTGAAAAGGGTATGAGAACGAGAGTGAAAGAAAGATTGGGTAAGCGAATGACTATGTGTGTGCATGTGCATAAGCGAAAGAAGGTGAAAAAGGGGCGAAGAGTAAGAGAGTGGGTGAGAGCATGTGTGAGAGTGTGAGGAAGTGGGTGTGTGTGTTGGTGTATGTGAGATTTTGAGTGTGTGAGTCTGTGAAGTTGTGTGCTTGTGAGTTATGTGAGTGGGGTGACTAGTGAGTGTATGAATGTGTAATGATGGGCTGAGGGTGAACCTGTGATAGGAAGTGAGGTTGAGGCTGAAATTGAAAGGCAAAGGGGAGGTGGAGGTGTGAATAAAAGTGTATGAGTGTGAGTGCATGCACGGGTGTGTAAGAGAGAGAGAGAGTGAGATAAAAAAAGGGGAAAAAAATAGAGTGATAGAGAGTAGGAGAGAAAGAGAGATAGAGAGCGGTACAAAGGGAGTGCACGTGTAGGTGCTTGAAAATTAGTAGATGAGTGATTTTTTGATTAAGAATGTGTATGAGAGTGCAATAGGGTATTTGAATGCTTGAATTTTTGGGGGCTGGGCATTTGAGAGTTAGTCATGATTGAGTTGTAGAGTTGGTGAGATTTAATGAATGAGCAAGAATTCAAAATTTGGAGGGTGGGGTGAGAGGAAAGGAGAGAATAGACTATGCCAAACCCAAAAAGGAAGAGTAGGGCCGTGTGTGTATGGTTGAATATATATGTATGAGTGTGTGCATGAAAGTGCATGTGTGAGCAAATGTATGTGAAAGAGAGTCTGTGTGAGAAAGTGAAAGAGAACGAGAGAGTGAGGAAGAGGGAAAGAGACTGAGGGTGTGTGTGTGAGAGCAAGTGTGGGCATGTGAGAGTATGATCAATTACATGTGTATAGATGTATGCTTGAGAGGAAGCGAGCTTGGAAGGTTGAGGGTGCATGTGTGTGTGTGAGAGCAAGTGTGGGCATGTGAGAGTATGATCAATTACATGTGTATAGATGTATGCTTGAGAGGAAGCGAGCTTGGAAGAGTGAGTGCATAAGTATGAGGGTGTGCAAGGTAGTGGGAGAAGAGTGCGAAACTATCAATTGGAGATACAATTGTGGCCTCCAAGCAATACAAGTTGATCAATTTCATGTGATTTGAGCAAAATAAGCACGTATAAGCATCTATTCCTTGGGCATAGGGGCATAACAATCATCCTAGCTCAGAACTGCTTTGCAAGGGAGTGGTAAATTCACCAGCCTATTCTCACATAATGAGATACCTTTATGAGCACCAACACCATTAGCCAAAACCCTCATAGAGATAGTAGTTCCCTTTTTAGGCTTCTGTTTCCTCCCTAAAATATTCCCCTTAGCACTATTGGGACCACATTCATCACTTGATACAGATTTACTTTGACTCGCTTCACAATGTAAACCACCATTTGCCTCAGCAGAGACATTAGAATCATTGCTTTTTGTTGCATTAGAATCTTCCATGCCATTTTCCTTAAGACTGTTTATGCCATTACCATTTCCATTCACCTTGATGCTGAGTAGACCCCGTTCTGAAATGGAAGCTACCCTTTCCACATTGAGGATATGATGTCCATCAAGCGTAAGCACCACCTCCTTTACTTGTCAATCCGCGGAGATGTGAGGACCGGTATGAAGACCACGAGCAAGTGAAGGCACAAGTGCGTGAGTGAAAGCACACAAACATGCACACACATACACACACACGCGCACAAAGTAAGATCAAAGAGAGGAACAATGGAAAGCTTAGATTGCAAAAGAGTTCTCTTACCAAAGTTCTATTCTCTAACAAGCTAACCCGAAAAATGAGCTCTCTAGCTCTTTTTATAGTTTTTTGACTAGTTTTGGCCCTGTCCAGACCTAGTGTCCGGCCTAGTTAAAGATTAAGTTCTAGGGCTTATTTGAGGGCTCAAACGAAGTCTAAAAATTATGAAAATTGGTACGATGGTACTTCTAATACTCCTCAAGCTCGAGGACTCCTCGACTTGAACAAAATGGAGTTACTAAAAATAGATAATGGTATTTACAATGGTTTTTAGTGATGAAAATCACTATTTTTGTAGGGGATTCTTCTAAAAATTTGACATACACTTCTTGGAGCTCCCTACTTGCTCCCTTTCCTTGTGTGTCCACCTTTTGATGTGCTTCCATGCTTTGTCCTTGACTTTGAGCTTCAACACTCCCCCCCCTCTCGAGTCTGTCGTCCCTGACAGACCCTTGTTGGAAGGGTTGTTCTATGTAGTGCTTTGAGAGGTGGTGTCCATCCGTTGTATGAGCTGGTTCCTTGGATTCTAGCAAGAATGTGTCGTTGTGAGCTTTCAAAACTGCAAGTTGCTCAAAAGAGGTTGTCAAGAGTGATTTGGAGCAACTACTGGCTTCAATTTGCTTCCGAGATATGGATGTTGTTCCCATGACGTCCGCTAGCTCTTCCAAAGATGATGTTGAGAGCAGTCATGCCAACTACTCATAACCCATAATGAATGATGGGTAAGTGTGTTCGTGCCTGGGTTGAAAAAGGTATGTGCCTTGTGCACGGCCTTGTAATGTAGCCCTACGCATGCTTACTTGGAAAATGCATTGGAAGAAGTATGGTGCAAAAATTGCGGGTCTTGAGCTAAGTGCTCAAGGGTATGCTGACGAAGAGGTTTCCTAAACTATCATGGTTATGGTGTTTCCAGAGTAAAGATACTTACCATGGAGAAGGTTGATGGATGTTTGTCTCTTCGTGTTGTACACTCGGCCTTTGGGATGGAACATTGTTGATGAATGTCCATGTTGCTTGTCCACTGATGAGATCTTTTGAGTGGTGGATCTCCTCTCCTCTTTTCAAAGCAACATTTGTCACTAACAATGTGCATTTCTGAGCTTGGGCTCATGCACGTTCACTTCCCTATATTGACACTCAGAGGAATATTGGACACGTGCCGGTTTCTAAGAGATTACCATGCTGATTGACATAGACCATTCACCAGTGCTACTGTTCCATACTGGTTCAGGCAATACTGAGAATTGAATTGCTTTATATTCCTTGGCAAGCAACATCGGGTAACTACCCCAAGCTGAGTTTCACATATTCTCTTTAGCTCGCCATATGCAGGAGTCTTCTCCTCCAGAACTACCTTTTGCAGATATCTCCTTGGATGCTCTGGTACATGAAGTAATTAAGCATCACTCAAGTTGCGGACCTTCAAGCTCTTCATTCCTACCATGGTAAGAGAAAATCATAGTTGTAGATGCCATGTTCATGCCAAGTGCTTGCCATCTACCAGATAAGGCAGCAATAATATCATCTGCTAGCCGAGACACACTTCTATCCAAACTGATAAATGCCCAGTAATCAATAGTTCCATCTTCAACTAAGCATGTCTCATTCCTGTTCCATGGGCGAAACCTGGGACTAAGTTTTGACTCCCTTCTTTTTTTTTTTTTTTATAAATGTCATACACAAGAAGAGAGATGTTAGTATCAGAAAAAATAATTGACATATGTCAATGTGCTCTTGTGCATGGGACTCTCAACTGTGTCTATGCACAGCCATGTAATGTGGCCCTATATTAATGCATACTTTGGAAATGCATGACCTGAATGGTGCAAAAGACAAGGTTGCGCAAGGAGCACATGGTTGTCGCTCGTCGAGGCTTTTGATGTTCTTTGCGGAGGTTGATGCCGACCTTGGTGGAGGTATCCATTGAGTCTCAAACTGATGTAATCCTCCTTATTGGAGTCCATTTTAGAACAGTATTTGGCACTGTAGAGTTCACTTCAGGCGTCTTCCTCTTTGGATGCGTTTTGAACTGTGGTATCCAGTGTGGTTGGCGCTTTGGTTCGATGGAGGCTGCTTGTACTTTTGGCTTCCAAACCCATATCCTTTTTGCACGTCTTCCTACTTTTCTTGAAGAGCTGATTTGATCTTCTTTCGGTCTCTGTACGTGGTTCTTACCCTCTTCTCTTTTTGGCTTCTTGGTTGAGACCTTTCGCATGTGGGAGAACATAGGTTGTTGTGGATGTAAGAGCTTCTTAGGTACCCACATTTGCAATTGCCCTTGTTGAGCTGCAACTAACTTCTTAGGCACCCAAACTTGTTGGATACCTTGTGATTGAGCTTGTCCGAGCTGCTTTCTTCGTCTTCTGACTTGGTTGGCTTGCCTGGATGGAATTTGTGGGGGCAAGGTTGGTGGTTGCTCTCCTTTGCGTACCCATATCTGCTTCATGCTCTGAACTGCTTTTTTATCGAATGGTGTCTTTCTATTTGATGTAGCAGTTGTCGTGAACGGTTGTGTTTGCTTGTGTGGTGGACTCACAACTGTGGCTACTTGATTCTTTGGAGAAGAAGAAAGATCCACCCGCCTTCGAACCTGGTCTTCCACGATTGACTCCTTCTGCATCATAGAGCTTTTGACACATACAACATCTTCTTTCATATGATTAGTCTTGGAAGAACTAAGAGAGTGTGTGGTGCCATGATTTAGGAGCATGCAGTTCTCTAATTCTAATGTAATGCATTGTTCATGTACCCAAACTTGAAGAATTTGACTTCTTAGGTTTAAGTTAACTGCATGGTCATAGATCCAATCTTGACCCAGGACAAGTGGTTCTGTAAGGTTCTCATCTTGACATACTAGCGCTTTGACTTTCATTGGAACATCTTGAAGGTAGATGAGAAGTTCCACCTCGCCCAAACAAGGGGTTTCCACACCTCCCAATCCTATGAGATAAGCTTCTATGGGATTGATGTTCAACTGCAAGTCTTGGCAGTAGGAAAGTCTAACTGCACTACTTGCTGCACCTGAGTCAATCAATGCTTTCACCGTCCTTGCACCCTTCCCTTGTCCTATCTCTATGGTCACAAAGGGTCTTCGGTCAATGACCTGAGAAGTCGCTATGCCTGACTTTTGACACATATCCATGTGATATTTTGGGGCTTTTGAGTTGACATCTAGGCCTAATCGCCTTAACTTATTTCGCCTAATACGCTCTCTGGCCTCTACCTGTGCTTCTTCTCTCACTCTTAACTCTTCTTCTTTTCGCTTCTTAGCAGTGTTGAGTCTCATTAGCATATCCTCAGTAAGAGGTTCTTGATATAGCTTGACTCTACAGCCACTAATATAGTTTGGCAAGATATCTCCTTCTAGAGTGGCCAACTGAACTGCACCACTAGTGGAAATTCTATTAATGATCATGGGTTCGTATCCTCTTTTTTCCAACTTACGGGCATGTTGTTTTAGTGTGTATACCAACACTAGATCTCCCTCTTTCAATCCCTTATCCTTGATGTGTGCATCAAAGTATGCCTTTTGCCTCTTCTTTGCAGCGTAGATGCCTACTGCCGCTTGTAGCCTCGTCTCACCCAAGCGTTCGAGATCAAAGATCCTAGAGGACAATTCATGCCCATTCCACTCATACTCTTGTGCTACTTTTAAGGCAGGGATTAAGAAATCTAATGGTAGCACAGCGTTCTGTCCGAAGACCATCTGAAATGGGGTGGCGTTGAGTACCGTTTTGTAGGCAACTCGATAAGCCCAAACAACATGATGAAGTTGTTTGTCCCAATCAGAGCGTTTATTATTTATCAGTTTTGTCAATACGTTACAGAGGATCTTATTGGTACTCTCGGCTTGTCCGTTGGCTTGTGGGTGATAGGGGGCAGATTTCTTATGTATCACCAAGAATTCTTGGAGAAGATTTTCAATGACTTCATTCAAGAAGTGTGTGCCTCTATCGCTCACCAACTCTATTGGTAGTCCATATCTCGTGAACACATTCTCGAATAAGAACTTAGCCGTAGTCTGAGCATCATTCTTTGTTGTGGCTTTGACTTCTACCCACTTTGTAAGGTAATCTGTGGCTACAATGATGTACTCTGCATGGGAGTTTCTAGCTGGGGGGTTAATAGGACCTATGAAGTCTATGCCCCACTTCGAAAATGCACGTCCTCCCATCATTGGCCTCAAGGGCATCTCGTCTTTTCTCACTGGGTATTGTGCACGTTGGCATGTGTCACATTTCTTCACATAGGTATGTGCGTCCATATGAAGAGTGGGCCACCAAAGTCCTGAGAATAGAATGGTCTTGATCACTCGGTCAGGACCAAAATGTCCACCTGCAACACCGCTGTGTGCAGTCTCTAAGACCTTTAAATAGTCTGATTCATGAACGCATAGTCTTAAGTAACCATCTTTGCCTCTTTGGTATAGGTTGTCCCCTACTAAGGCATAGCCTTGAGCCTCTTGCTCCATGCTTCGTCTTCTTGCTAGACTAGCCTCTTTGGGTAATCTTCCCGATCTCATAAACTCTACCAATGGAGCACTCCAATCTGGAATTAATGACACTTGGTAAAGGGTCGCATGCTCCACTGGGGGTCTCTCTCTGCACCTTGGACAATTCTTAATCCACTCATGTATTTCTTTGTCCATGCTAGGCCAATACACTCCTAAACGCTTTAGATTCTGCAATGTTCGTTGTTTAGAATAGTGATTTCCTAGCATTCCTTCATGGGCTTGTTGCAGCCAACTACTATGTTCATCATCCTCCACACAACAAGCTAATACACCCTCAGTATCTTGTTTCTACATGCTTCCTGCTAATATGTGATATTTTTGTGATTTTACAATTTCTTCTTGTGATGTTTTCACATTCTTATTTGCAGGGCCAAAGGTTAAGACTGGTACCAACTTATTTGCCCATTTAGGAACAGCTTCTAAATTGAACAGATAAGCATCGGGTAATTCGTCAGACACTCCTTGCGGTGACTCTCCTGAAGTGATGCGAGAAAGGTGATCTGACCGAAGGTGGGTTCTACCTTTCCTGACAACAACTTCAAAGTCATATTCCATTAGTAAGAGGAACCATCTTACTAAGCGTCCAATATTGCAAGGTTTATTGACCAAATATAACAAAGCTTGATGATGAGTGAAAAACTTGAACTTGTTGGCCAATAAATAGTGTCTAAACTTCTTCACAGCATATACCATGCCTAAGCCCTCTCGCTCAGTTGTGGTATAGTTCCGTTCAGCTGCAGTGAGCTGTCTACTAGCATATGCTATGGGCAAATCTAAGTTTCCTTCACTTGTGGGTTGTGCTAGCACACATCCTATGGCATGATTGGATGCATCCACATGGACATGGAATGGTTTATTCCAATCAAGAGTGGTGCGTATTGGTGCCGTGCACAAACGTTTCTTCAGTTCGTTGAAAGAATTCTCGCATTCGTCGTTCCACTCAAAATTAGACAACAAGGCATAAAGGGGTCTAGCTATGATCGCGTACATGTGGATAAACCTACGGTAGTATCCACAATGGCCCATAAAGGCTTGTACCTCTTTAATATTCCTTGGCCTTGGTAGCTCCGCTATGGCTCGTACCTTATCTTCATCTGTTGAGATTCCATTCTTAGAAACAATATGACCTAAGATTTTACCTTGACGCACCATAAACACACACTTTTCTGGGTTCAGACACACTCGATATTCTCTACACTTGTTGAAGATTTGTCTGAGCTCAGGGATGTGAAACCTTCTTTCTTGGGAATGAGCACATAAATCATCCACATACACTTCTAAGCTCTTTCGCAAGAACTCTTTGAAGACATGACACATGAGCCTTTGGAATGTTGCAGGTGCATTGGTGAGCCCAAATGGCATCACACGAAATGCAAAGATTCCCCACTCTGTAGCAAAAGCTGTTTTGTGTTGATCTTCTGGGGCAATGGCTACTTGATTGTAACCTGAAAATCCATCAAGGAAGCTATAAACTTCCTTGCCTGCAACACGCTCCAAAAGGTGTTCTGTGATTGGAAGTGGATAACTATCTCTAATCGTAGCGGCATTAACTTTTTTAAGGTTAATACACACTCGCAACTTCCCGTTCTTCTTGGGTACCACAACAATGGGGGACACCCATTCGGTATGCTCAATCTCATAGATGAATCCAGCTTCAATCAACCTATCAATTTCTTCTTTTATTTTGGCTGCATAGGTATCATTATATGTGTAGGGCTTCTGTTTGGTGGGCTTAGCATCAGCAGTCATGGGGATAGTATGAGAGCAAATTCTTGGATCTACCCCTTTCAAGTCTCTATAGTGCCATGCAAACACATCCCTATATTCCCTTAATAGAGCTATGAGCTCCATTTCTTCTCTTGCACTTAGGTCATCTCCTATATATGTGCATCTCTCTTCGTTCTCTTCAATGGTCACTACAATCTTCTTGGTCTTTTCTTTATTATCATATGATTCTCCTATGATGGCCTCTCTCTTAGGCATTCGTACCAAAATTTTGCGGTCGTCAACTTCATATTTCTTGAAGTTTTCTGGTACTTCAAACAATGATTCCTCCTCTTCTTGTTTCACTACTTTTCTTTTCTTTTTCTTTTGACTACTCTCACTTCCATCCTTTGAGTTTACTGTTTTAATACTTGTGAGAGGTTCTTCTTCTTTCTGGGTGAACACTCCTATATCTTCTAGATAGTGCTGCTCTGAGTTAAAGCAACTATCCATCACAATAGACTCCAGATCATCGTCATTCTCTTCTTCTTCTATGACATCACTAGGGTCACATTCTTCTAGCAAGGGTTGACACATGAAAACTGAGATATCATAACCCTCCTCATCACAATGAGGTGTCCACTGTTCCTCATTGACAACAATGTCCATGGTGGCTAAGATTTCTGGCCAGCCATGAGGCTCAAACTCCTCATCTGGAAAGATCATCGGTGTGTAGGCTGGGTCTCTAACTGGTCTATCTCCTAGCGAAGTTCCTTCTTCTTTCGCCTTTAAACGTTTTTCCTCTTCCTTTGCGACCTTGCACATCCACAAATGAGTATCTTCATGCAGCCATGATGGATCAGGTGAACTTTCAGAATGCAGAGAGATGGAATCTTCTTTCGCTTTGTGGATAGAATTCCACTGTAGGGGTGGTACATCTCTGAAGGTGTAATCCTTCAAATTGACCTTGGTGGTGACCCCTAAGTGCTGTAAGTACAAGGAGTTAGTTCCCCAATCCTGTACTACTTGCAATTGTCGTAGGAAGGGTCTTCCTAGGATCATCTCATAGACATTATTTTTCTCAAAGTCACATATAGCAAATGTGTGCTCAAACTCTACACCACAAGTGGTTAGAGTGATCCCTTCTAGCAATCCTAGAGGTCTTTCAAAATGACCATCAGCCATTTGAAGCTTCATTCTAGTTGGTCTTAATGTGGGCTTGCCCCATTGCTTCCACAAGGAGGTGGTCGCAATAGCAACACCAGCACCTGAATCTATGATTGCTTTGGTTGTGTAACCTTGGTAGGTGATTGGAAGATAAGTATTACCTTCTTCACCCTCACACATGTCCCCTATTTTGTCTAAAGGTATCTATGGTACCCTTTGCTTGCTTTTGGCATGTTGGAATCAAGTTCTGGAACCTGATCCTTCACATGATTCCAAAGCTCAGGTTTTGCTTTGAGCAGCTCTTCTACAGTGAGATGACACTGAACCTTAGTGTTCTTCACGACATCCGTGTTCCTTGGAACCACTGAGTCTTCATTTCTTACTAGTATTGTGGGAGCTCTAATCTGGAGAGATTCAGATTCCCATGGGCCTGGAAATTGAGGCAGTTCTTTTAAGGTATTAGAGTCAAAATCTAACCTTTCGTCTTCTTGTTGTTCTGCTTCATCTCCGTAAATAGATGGAATGTCTTGGGGAAATTGATCATGAAGATCATCAATCTCAGGAATAGGAGGGGAATTACCCTTCTCCTTGGCCCATTTCTCTTCTTGTATTTCCCGCAAGAATTCTTGAGAGTACAGTTGAATTGAAGGAGGTATTCCTGGATCCGTGGAATTAGGAACATAAGCTCCCATTGGTGGTGAGCTTCCTCTTTCAATAACTGGTTGAGCTTGTGGAGGTAAAGAAACTTGTGGTTTGTTTACCAACTGCTCTAATCATTCTAGTAAGCCCTGGCAAATCCCCTTTGACAGAGTTTGGCTGATTGAACTTTTGACTAGTCTCAAGTATAGCTTGAGCTTGTTCTACCATTTTCATGCACATTTTCATCCGTTCAATCTCTAAGTCCGCTCTAGGGTAACTCTTGTCTAGGTTTGCAGCTGTAGGCCCTTCTTGAGGTCGAGCCTGGGAGGCCTTGAACATCATGTCCAAGCCTTCTGGGGTTGGATCTGCAAGAACAGACCCTGGTTGCGGTCTATTTACAATGGGTGGTGGGGTGCGATGAGGTGGAATGGATGGAGTTTCGGCATGCGAGGGGTTTTGAGATGCAATGTCTTCTATTTTTGTTTTTGCGTCTTTCAAGCTTTCTTCTAGTTCCGATAACTTTTTATTCCACTTACGATTGGCCTTTTCTCTAGTATCCTTCCATGTTCTTGTTTTCCTCTTACTAGGCTCTCCTGATTCACTCGACTCCGATTGCTCTGCTGGTTTATCTTGTTTTAATGCTTGTGCCCTAGTGACTGCCTGTATAGGTGCCACATTACTGCTACTTGAACTTGAATCCGCCACTAAGCCTACCACATTAATGGGTGTAATCTTGGGTGCACTGGAGGGGTTTCTTGGACAATCTCTAGGGAGATGGTCTTTGCCACAATCAGGGCAAAAAGCCTGTATTGTGATAGCCTGTCCTTGACTCGGAGATGATGGGTGGGGACAGTCACGAATGAAATGATCACCTTGACATCTAAAACAAGATCCTCTAGGGGCTTGTGGTCTCATTTGTCTCAATTGGGGCCTAGGGTTAGGATTTGTGTACATGACATTGGAGTATTCTGGCTCCCAATTTTGCTCCATAGGTGGTGCCTCATATTGATACGAGTAAATCTCACTATGTTCAGGTGACTCTGTGTAATACGCATGTGGACTACCTTCATGGGAGTAGTCTGAACTATGAGCATGAGAATCATTATCTGGTATCAATGGGGTTAGGGGCACCAATGCTCTATTTGGATTTTCTTCTCCCACAACATATTTGACTGGAATCACGTTGGCAGGCGCTGATGGTTGGTTTCCCAAGACAGGTTGTGGCCTATATGGTGCCAGATTCTATAATATGGCTGTTGGTATTGGTTCTGATACCTACCTTGTGGGTAAGGTTGCTGATAATTTTGTCTAACAGCCTGCCTATTGTAGGGACAATCTTGAGCCGTATGGTTTGTGTACTTCCTTTCAATAGTACAATAGGGAGCATTCCTTTCTCTAATATTTTGGTTTTGCGTTGGGCATACATTAGCCATGTGGTCACCTCCGCAAGTATAGCACCGATTCAATGTGGTGACTCTCTGTGTTTGTCTATTTTGGACTCCCAGCTTCTTGGCAACTTGCTCAGCTATCTCTTCTATTTCTGTGGAGATCTTTGAAGTATGACTAGTAGAACTATCCGAATCTTTGTAGAGTTTGGACAATCCTAACTCCTCACCCAAGTTATCTTCTATGTCGATGCACGTCCACACGCACTCTTCTATGGATCTAGGCTCTTTCAAGTACTCATATGATCTTAACTTTGTGCTCAGTAAGCCATCTAAAAACAAAGCCACTTGTTTAGCTGGTGTGGGTAACTCTGGAGTAGGGCATCTTTCTAGGTACTGTGTGAACCTTCTACCTGCTAGTCGCACTGTTTCTTGGGGTGTCTGCTTGAAACTGTGGATCAGGGACGATGTGTTATGCCTGATACCACTCTTGGAAAATTCTACAATGAATTCGTCTAGCAGTTGACCTATATCGCGATAGTTGCGACTACTCAGTGGTTGAAACCAAGCCAAGGCAGTGCCCTTAAGAGTCAAACCAAATGCCTCGTACTGGGTGAACAAGTCCTCAACCTGTTCAGCTCTTAACACTTGTTTGAACTCGGCCACATGATCATAAGGATCTCCTGACCCGTCAAAATAATTCTTCATTGCCTTGATCACTTGAGTGGGTCTAAGGGTTCTTGGGTGCTCTCGGGGTCTAGGCAATGGAAAATCATGTTCATCTCTTTTTTGCCTATGTGCTTGATGTCTCTCTCTTTTAGGTCTTTCATTTTCAAATCCTGATCTATTCCTGCCCACGCTGTGTGCAAAACTTAGCTCAGGTCTCTCTCTAGTTCTTTCTCTCTGGGCTTCATGAGCGTGGGATGATCCTACTCCTTGGAGGCCATGGGAAACATTGGATCTTGGTGGGGGGAAAATCAATTCATTCTTCCAAGTATATGCATGTCTATCATGTTCTGTTACCAAGAAAATTTTCTCTGATGTGTTATCCAGGTAGACAACTTTGCCTGGTATCTCTGGATCCTTGAACTCGTAGATGATGACTATGCCCAATTGGCTAGGTTGATCTGGCTTGAATCTCCAAAAGGCTTCCTCTGTTTCTCTATTCAAAAATAGTTCTATGCTTTTGTTGTCTTGAGGGATCCAGTCCGGAGTGATTACTCGGGTCAAAACTGACTTACCTCTAGGAGTCTGGGGTCCTTGTCCTACATTTCCTTGTTCTAGGTCTCCTATTTCATTCTCAGGAATGACATTTCCAAACTCATCAGTCCTATCTGGTACGTTGGTGACCACATACATGGTTCCTTCCTTATCAATGTATGAACCCTCTTCGAACTTGACCACCGGGTGTTCAAGTCCAAAGGATTGATTTGGATTTTTGAGTTGGACCACTGATCGCCTCAGACCATCCTCATAGATGCGAGCACCTAATTGGTTGGTCCGAATATATTCCAACTGTGTCTTATAGGGACCTTCTGGTGTTTGTAGATGGGCAGTCCCTGAGCCACCTGCAGGTTTTCCCATACTAAAAGATATTTCTGAATCACTTGTGTCTGAACTTAGTAAAAGATGACCACTTAGTTGTTGTGCCCAAGACTTGGATGTATGGTTGACACTAGCCTCAGAAGATCTAATGCTTTGTTTATCCTTTCCTAAGTGTCTACCAGATCTCAGGTTCATAAGCTTTAGTCAAGAGTCCAAATTTTCCCCTTGGTATGGTTCAAAATTCTTTGGAGTCCCCTTGGTTCCCTAGTCCCACTTGAGGGTCAACTTCAAATTATCCTAACTCAAAATCAACGCATTATTCTTGAAAAAAATAGCTGAGGTCGTGTAGGATTTGAAACGAGCTTTCCAACGAGCTATAGAGCTCAAAAAATGGACTTTGGATGAAAAAGTTATGCCAATTCAGGCTCCTGGGGGTCAAAACAGGCAAACAAGACCTTTGGAGAAAATCGCGATTTTGTGAACTTTCAGAGAATCGCGATTTTGTGAACTCAGAAAATCGAGATGTTGAGCACAAAATCGTGTTTCTGAAATTCGCGATGTTGAGCACAAAATCGTGTTTTTTGAAAATCGCAATTTTGACTCAGAGAATCGTGATTTACAAAATCGTGTTTTTTCACAAAATCGTGTTTTCTCAGAATCGTGTTTTTGGCATGAAAATCGCGATGTTGAGCACAAAATCGTGTTTTTGAAAATTGCGATTTTGACTCAGAGAATCGTGATTCACAAAATCATGTTTTTTCACAAAATCGTGTTTTTTGGCTAAAAATCGTGATTTGTGAGAATCGCGATTTTGAGCCCGCTGAAAATCGTGTTTTTAGAAAATCGTGTTTTTTGACATGAAAATCGCGATGTTGAGCACAAAATCGTGTTTTTGAAAATCGCGATTTTGACTCAGAGAATCGTGATCACAAAATCGTGTGTGTTTTTTTTTTTTTTCAGAATCATGTTTTTGGCATGAAAATCGCGATGTTGAGCACAAAATCGTGTTTCTGAAAATCGCGATTTTGAGCGATAATTCGTGTTTTCACAGAATCGCCTTTTTCACAAAATCGTGTTTTTGCTGACAATCGTGATTTGTGAGAATCGCGATTTTGAGCACAATCACAGAATCGTGATTCTGAGAATGACCACAGAATCGTGATTTTCTCAGCCAACTTTTAGGCGGGAAAACAGAAAATTGTGATTTTTCAAAAAATTTTGAATTTTCACAGAATCGCGATTTTCATCACAGAATCGTGTTTTTTGGCGGGAAATTCAAATTTTTGAGCGCCGGCTATGACAAGCTCCGTATGAGCAGAAAATTCATGAAAAAAACACAGCGCTTGCTCTCCCTTGCTTCTCCTAACTCCTTCCCACACAATAATGCATGAAAAATGGTATGGAGATGGTGAAAATGCACTAAAAAATAAGAATTTTCTATGAAGAAGAAGATGGAAGAAGGTGGAGATGATGATGATGATGAAGATGAAGAGGAAAAAACAGAAAATGAACTGAAATAACAGTTTTTTTACCTTCCAACGTCGCAAATCTACGATCTTACCATCACAACGCTCGTCCTCGAAGCTCTCTCCCCGGCAACGGCGCCAAAATTTGGTGTAGCTCAAGCGTAAGCACCACCTCCTTTACTTGTCAATCCGCGGAGACGTGAGGACCGGTATGAAGACCACGAGCAAGTGAAGGCACAAGTGTGTGAGTGAAAGCACACAAACATGCACACACATACACACACACACGCACAAAGTAAGATCAAAGAGAGGAACAATGGAAAGCTTAGATTGCAAAAGAGTTCTCTTACCAAAGTTCTATTCTCTAACAAGCTAACCCGAAAAATGAGCTCTCTAGCTCTTTTTATAGTTTTTTGACTAGTTTTGGCCCTGTCCAGACCTAGTGTCCGGCCTAGTTAAAGATTAAGTTCCAGGGCTTATTTGAGGGCTCAAACGAAGTCTAAAAATTATGAAAATTGGTACGATGGTACTTCTAATACTCCTCAAGCTTGAGGACTCCTCGACTTGAACAAAATGGAGTTACTAAAAATAGATAATGGTATTTACAATGGTTTTTAGTGATGAAAATCACTATTTTTGTAGGGGATTCTTCTGAAAATTTGACATACACTTCTTGGAGCTCCCTACTTGCTCCCTTTCCTTGTGTGTCCACCTTTTGATGTGCTTCCATGCTTTGTCCTTGACTTTGAGCTTCAACAATGTCCCTCTGTAATTACTTTGCCATTATTTTCACAAGTTTTATAGTCCAAAGATCTTCCATCTTCAGGAATTTGCCCATAGGACTTGGGTTCTCCATCTATATTTCTGTTCGTGCTGATTCACATACCTTAAGGGTACGAGTTACTCCAGACATGTTGCAGGGTTCATTTCTAGGAAGAAGACCGGTCAAGGGAACCTTTGGCACAACTTTACTAGAACCGTGGCCATTGCTAGCATGCATTATCTTGCTACAAACAGATCCACCATTCAACTTTGGTCTTGGACCACCATTTGGAGTGTTTGAAAACATTCAATTTCTGAGCTATTGAGCATGCCCTGCAATCATTTCAACCCACAATTGTACAACAAAATTGAACCATTCTTGGAGCTAACATACTCCCCTTTCCTTGCTTGCGATGTCATCCTCAAAGAGTCTCTCGATGACTTGTGCAACCTTGCTTTTTTCCTACCACTTCATTAAGAAAATTAGCTCACTTCCATGAAGACACATAAAGCATCATAATCGATTATCTAAACCATTCAAGCATGACAAATCACACATAAACATATTCCATGCTCTTGCTTGTACATAACTCTCATGCACCGAAAATTCCTTTCCGACATTCAACTCATCTTACTGTCCACACCATCACCTGTATCCATGCCTGCACATACCTACCTCCATTGCACCATGGCTTAAATGCTGCCAACATGCTCATACCTGTTCATACCCAACTCCTTCCACATTTCCTTCTATCTTGCAACAAAACCTCAACGACACATGTCATCCATACATTTCCCACAATCACAATCATAAATGCATTGAACAAAACCAAAAGCCCAAAAAACATGAATGACTCAATCATAAGTCTGACTCTCCCAAGACTGTCCTGCAACAAAGCTCAAACAAAAGCATATGATCCAGAATCTCCCATTTTTGTGTTTTGGAATTTGAATAACTGCAAATTGAACCCATCCTGAAGTAGATCCTTGTAGGCCTTAGTGTTTAGAGCAAACCTTACTCACGATTTTTCCTGCTTCACTTTCTCTTCTACCCTTTTCTCCAATTCCTCGTCTGTTGTCAACCGCTTGCCACTTAAGTTTAAAGAAACCTAGATTTACACGTGGTCAGACTTCGATCCAATCGTAATAAAGCCTGTGTGCCAAATCATGCACACAGTTGGCCTACACAAGCCATGGCCATCCCAACAAGATGGAGAAAGTGGCTTCTAAGGTTCTTGTTTGAACTATCAAATAATTCATGCTAAACGCTAATCCTCCAACGACTGTGCTCACATTCTTTAGAAAACCGATAGGTTTCACTTGAGTTTGGTTTGCCATTATTAGGGACATTCGAGTCTCCTCCATGTGGGTTAGGCCGAGGGAGTTCATCATATCCTTAGTCATCAGATTGACTGCTGCCCCACTATCCAACTGGGCACCCGGGACTGCATATCCCTTAATCTCCACCGTCACTACAGGAGCATTCGAATCGATTTGCATTGTGATGCTCTGAATCTCTTTTTCTTGTTTCTTCTTACCCTGGGATTTCTAGGGCTTCTTGATATACTCATTGTAGAACTCCTTCCTACATGCAAGGGAATATCTAAGCAGAGGACCAATGTCCAGAGTCACTTCAGTTTCTGCCAACTTCTGCACAATATCGATGTCTTTCGCCCTTTGCTTTTTCTTTCGACCTTTTGGAGCTTTCAATCTTTGGGGGAATGGAGGAATGCTAGGCACAAATTTCTTCGTCACTGGTAGAAGTATTTCAATTTCATCCCCATCTTCCAGTTCTTTTTGCTAAAAAAAGTCCTTCCACGTTTTCTTCCACTTCACCATGCTCAGATGCCTTTTCTTTGTCGGCATTTTCACTCCTTCCTTTCACATTCTTTTTTAGATATTCTTGCATCCTCGTGACCACTGCCACAATAGGCTCTTTTTGCCCTCTCTTACCTTGGTTGGCTTCCACAAAATGCATGGAAGGACTGGATCCTCCCGTTGATCTGGTGTCCTAAACACCACTCCTATTGTAGGAATTTGCTCTTGTCCTTTAGGAGTGGGATGCATCTAGTCTCAACATAATTCAAAGAATCCATTGGCCCTTTTCCCTTGCCAATATCAGCTCTCCTTTTTGGACAATCTTCATCGAAATGTACCTCTCCACTCTAGTACCTGCACATCCAAGTGTATCCAACTGGCTTCCTTTCATTTGGGCACCTAGCTTGAGTATGTCTAAAATTGTCACATCTCCAACATTGAATTGGGGCCGCTGTCCTTTGTTCTCATGTTGTCTCCCTAGAGTAGTCACCACCTTTTCCTTGAGTATCATGTCTATATGTTTGCCTTGTTCCCCAACAAGGAATAGGTGGTACACTTTGAGCCGATAGTCCTGTATATGGATGTTCTCTAGTATTTTTTGAGTGCATGGTCCGTTCTTCATAAGCCATCCTCTGATAACATTGGTCCTCCATATGGTTTGACCTATTGTAGAAAGTGAAAAATTGTCTAGGTGGAGGTCTATCCATGAACAATCTCAAGATCGTGGGGCAGTCTATGGCCATATGACCATAGCCATGTCACTTCCCACACCATGTGTGGGACCTCAATACGTCCTGATTAGGATCCAAGGCTGTTTCTTATTTCAAGTGTATGTCACTTGGGTCATCATGGCAGCTTTTACCGCTTGCATCACTAATTCCAGTATCTGCTCTTTGGTCAACACGGGCTTAACCTTGCCTGGACGGTACTGGTGGAAGCTACAAAGGCCGAAGTTGTCAACGTAGGGCTTCCTTGGCCAGAATTTCTCACGGGTGTGCTCCCTAGTCCTTCTGTTGGCTCATATAAGAGCTCTATCATCCTTTGCTAACCTAATTGCACTTCCTCCCATACCCTAGCCTGTTCCTTTGTAACTATCAGATTGGTAGGCCACATAAGGCTTATATGTTGCTCTACTGTGGGATCCCATAATCCTATGATAAACCTTCTCTTCAGCGTTTCATCATTGAGGGCATTCACGCCCATCTTCATTACCAATGTTTCCATTCTCTGGATATGATGGTCGATGCTTTCATTGCCTCCCTACCACAGATAGTCCATCTATTGGGAAAGTCTATCATGGAAACCTTGTCTTCGGAACTTCGCTAAGAAGGCCCAAGAATCTTGAATACACTGGAACTGGGTGAGCCATTTCAAACAATGGGAAAATGTCAATATCACTTCGTTTCGAGAAGTTCAAGGTCCTTGGTTTCAAGATCCTTCGAGTCTTTTGACTTGGGCAACAACCCTTCTTCGATAATATTTCCTTTCCTTAGACTCTCATTGACTACTCAAAGATTCCTTCTATGATTCCCGTCTATGCTTCTTTGGAGCTTCAGCCCTTCAAGTGGCCACTTCTCTCTTTTCATTCAAGTTCTTCCTGAGGAAGAGCCTCCTCTGCTCATGTACAAGGCATTGTGTTTGAGAGCTCCGCCAATGAGTGGTGCTCGGAGAACCTATGTCACTCTCTTATAGAGGCATACCAAGCAATCCCCAATAGGGTTTCCAAAATGTTGAGTTCCTATGCCCAAGGAAAAGATATGGATATACACTTATATTTTGCCCAAATTACTCAAAATTGACCCGCTTGGCCTGCTCCGAGTCCACCACAACACTCAAATATAATTGTGGAAGAGAGGGAAAAGGAGGCCCGAGTACATGTGCAAACCAATACCAACCCCAAAGGTTGACCCTCCCAATCAAACTCTCTCACTTGCTTTCCACTTTTACCTCTTTCTCTCTTTCACCCACATGCCCACTCACACACACACACCTACACTTTCCCACTCTCTTACACACTCTTACTTTCTCACACATGCACACCTATACTCACTCACTTTCCACCTATCTCTCGTACACTCTTCCCACACATACACTCATGCATGCATACACTCACACCATCCTCGCTTACTCTCATACACACACACTCTTATACACCTACAACACACACACACACACACTTACACACATCTATCCACACACATGCCTACACTCTCTTTCTCTCCTCCTCACTCTGTTGCTCTCTTTCCCTTTCTTTTACTTACGCACACTCTTTCTCACACACACATTCACACATACACACACACACACACACACACTTTCACTCTTCTTTATCATTTACACCCTATCCCCCTCACTCTCTCATTCACTTTCCCTATTTCCTCTTCCACTCCCTGACCCTCACACACACATACCCCAAACACACACGCCCTCGCTTATACATTCACACATGCATACTTGCACACATCTATCCACACACACACTTACTTTCTCTCTCTTCCTTTCTATTCTTCATACTTACACCCACTCTCTTTCTCTCTCTCTCTCTTTCTCTCTCTCTCTCTCTCTCTCTCTCTCCTTTCACTCACTCACTTTCACATAGACTTTTTTTCCTCATAATGAACTTGGAGTGCATTTAAAATGCATGACATCTGCCATTCAAAGTCCCATTAGTATGTCATTCATAACTCAAGCTTCTTGCTCAATTGGGGACCCTAATTGTGCATCATACAAGATTTGCAAGCAAGGGAATGCCAGATGCAAAGAGTTAAAGAAAAAAGGGGTGAGATGTTTCCACAATGAAGTAAATTATATTACTGGGTGAAAATCAAGAACAAGTAAGCATATTGATATAGCTTGGTGTTTTGGTAGTTTGGAACCTTACTCTTATGGATTCCCATGGCTAGTGAAAGATCATGACAACCACTTTCATGGTTAGGATGTACCTCAAGTACAAAAACCATCATCCCCTTGGGATAGATGTGCACATAGATCAGACACGTTGAATGAATGCTCCACTCTTATTTCCTAACTTCGAGCACAATTTATGGCATTAAGGCAAACAAGACACAAGCATACTTCATTTCGCAAATTTTTGTCATGGGGGAAGAACGGGGACTGACTCATAAACATGCTCTAGAAGAAAATAACAATGCCTTCAGAGATTGAGAATGGCTAACTGCTTGAAAGTATACAACGTCCTTATATTGCTACATAGGGAACAATCCAAAAGATCAAAAGCATGATAGAAGACCTACACTTGGGTTAGAGCCATGAACTGGAGCGGAAGCAGCACCGCCACTCCTTTTCACATGCAGGAAAACTCCCGACATTGCCGTTCTCTCTTCTACCTTCGTCGAAAGCTGCTCGTACCCCCTCCATTGTGTCAACAACCACTCAAGCTGTTTCCATATTGCATCTCTCTCATCTTTGATAGCCTTTTCCTTCAGCTCCTTGTTGTGGTAAGCTTTCAAGCATTCATTGAAGAAACCCTTGATTTTTTCCTTCCTTCCCATTGATCCTCCTTAGCCTCCAAACTCCCTCTGGTTCCCCACTTCTCTAGCCTCCGCTCTCGACCTACTTATGTTGTCCTCTCCTCGTTTGTGCACGCACCCCGCATGAGGAAGACTAACCCCCCATGTGTATGAAGGGCATATCCCATTCCCCTGACTGCCTTTGACATCACAAGGGTGGTGACCACCACCCTGCCCCTCAGAGTCATGCAAAAGGACCCCGTGGAGAGAAAGGGTAGGTCCCTAACTCTTAGTAAAATATTCGAAGTCAGAATATCTAGGATATACTCTATAAATTTCATCACAAAAAATGTGGGAACAAGACTAAGCAATCCCTCCTTTTCCTCAACTGCATCTATAAGCTCTTGGGTTATTGTATCATCTAAAGAATCTTGGATGCTCTTTTCCTCAAGAATCAAAGATTTTTTATTCAAATCATTAAGCTTAGTCTACAAAGAACTAGGCTTGTCTTTCTCCTCTAAAAGATCATCTTTACTCTTTTTCATAATTTTCTCTACATTTTCATAGATAGTATGCAGAGCTTGCTTGTTCTTTTACTCCTTAAGAAAAGTATTTGATTAAGCCAAAACCCTTTCATTTTCTGCTCAAGGTCAAACACTTGATTCAAGAGCTTTATCAACTTCCCATTTTTCTCTTGGATTCTTGTCTTCAAAAGCCTTAAGACGTGATCATGCTGCTCACCCCAAGAATGGGAAGGGTGAGGCAACACCCTCAATGTTCCTCTTTTCTGAAGAAATTCTTCCACATCATTGTAGAGTTTATAGTCATCTTCATCTGCAACCCATCCAAACATTTCCCCCTTACTTCTACTTACTTTCATTCCCTCTGTCATACTCCTCATCCCATTCATCAAGAACATAACCACAGTGAGCCACTCCATTGATCATGTCCTCTTTCTCTGGCATATCCTCCATTGAATTCTCTCCATCATCCAAGCTCGGAATTGCTTTCCAAGGGAGCGTGAAATTCACCACCCTATTCTCACATAATGAGCTAACTTTAGGAGCACTTGTTGATATATTTAGGTAGTGATGTGTGCGAACACACTAGGACCACCAGGGCACTTTTTCCCTCTTTAGGAGGTTTTTTTCCCCCCAGCTTGTATATGCACCTATAGCCCTCATGGGTTAACTATATTTGTACATTCTAATGGTAATACATTCAGTAGTGTGTGTTGTGCTCCAAGCTTCTTCTTCTTCTTCCTTGTACTATTCTCGTGCTTTCACAGACGTCTAACTCCAAAAATTGCTATCAGAGTAGGTTGTCACTTCATCCAGGGCATCGTCGATGTAAGGAATTGAACTCACAACCTCTTGGTTAGGAATGTGATGGGCTAACCACTTGCCCCAAAAGACATGGTTGAGGATTACTTCCTAATCCTCTCTCTTAGGGTGTAGTTCAACCATCTCCTACTAGGATTATGTTACATTCTTCTCCCCTTGGTCGATCATTGTCCTCAATGATCTACTCTTGTATCCCTCTAGCCTCGGTGATCAGTCCCTTGAACTCCCTAGGTGCGTTGAATTGATGTCCCTCACCCTCGCATAGTCTCTTGAACCTTGTTCGCAGCCTTGGTCTCTTGAACCCTTGCTCTCAACCTTGGTGTCTCGAGCCCTTGTTCTCAACCTCAATCTTGAACCTTGTTCTCACCCATGCTTGGTATCTTGAACACTCAATCAAGTTTCACCCAATGATTCCCAAGGAATTCACAGTTCCAAGCTAGCTCATTGGAAAGTTCGTTCCGAGAGCTTTCCAACGGTATATTACATGCCTCAATCTGACCTACGGATTGAGAGATACACTTGATTCTTTGTTTGGTCCATCCTTGAAACCGACGAGCGCGCCTTCCACAATTCCTACCCTTTCACATAGAGGATGCCCAAGCGCCTTTTTTAGAGGCCATTGGGTCATTCCATCTTGCCCAAGCCTACTTCCTATGCTCTGATACCAATGTAAGGAATTGAACTCACAACCTCTTGGTTAGGAATGTGATGGGCTAACCACTTGCCCCAAAAGCCATGGTTGAGAATTACTTCCTAATCCTCTCTCTTAGGGTGTAGTTCAACCATCTCCTACTAGGATTATGTTACAGTTGACACCCCTCTGATGACAATCTCAGAATCATAAGAAATTTGGTGAGCATACTCAAGGTGATTAGGAGTCAAAACAGCTTCAGTTTGTGGTGCTAGAATCACAATCTGAGTTCGTTTCGGCCTCCAAATGAACTATCACAATGCTTGTGTAGGATATTTTGTCTTTTTGTGCCAAAGATATATATAGGTTTCAGTTTGTCAATATAAGCATCTCAGAGTTTGCTACAATTCTAGTAGAACTCGTAAGGGTAGTTCTGTTCAACTTTTTCAGATATAATTATTTTTTTGCATCAGGGTATTTTAGTCAGTGGCCATGGCTGAAAGTAGTGATGTATTCCATATGTTGGTTGTTGAGGATAAGTTGGACGATACCAATTACCCATTGTGGGCTTATATGATGCGACATGTATTGGTTGCAAAAGGACTGTGGAATGTCGTGCAAGGTATTAAAAAACGTCCTATTACACCTGCAAATACAAGTATTGAAGCTGATGGAGATGTTGTTGAAGATGCTGATATTCTTCAGATTCCTGTTCTTGCTGTGGTTTCTACTGCACCTACTATAGAGAAAATTTGTTGGGATGGCAGAGATGCTTAGACACATGAATTGATAGCCTTTTCTATCAAATGTGCCATTATTCCTCACTTTCACCTTTGTAGAACAGCTAAGGATGCTTGGGATACACTTACCACATTGTACCAGGCTAGGAATGAGGCTTATGTTGCTTACCTCTAAAAATAGTTGGAGAGTGAGCATATGAATGAAGGTGATTCTATGGACAATTTTCTAACAAAGATCAAATACTTGAAGGAATAATTGATTTCTGCTGATGAAGTTATACCAGATAGCTCACTTGTGCAGACCGTTCTAAATGGTCTTCCTGATTCATATCAGAGTTTTGCTTCTACTCTTCATTTGATGATGAAAGGAAATCCAAATGCCTTGTCATTTGAGGAGTTAGTCTCTCTCCTCTTGAAGGATGATTAGTTTAGGTAGAATATGTCAATTGTGCGTGTTGCAAATCAAGCTTTCCTAGTTAGTCAGAAGGGCAAAGGTAAATGGAGCTCATCTACTAATAAGCAAAAATGTGCAAATGCAGCACATTCAAAGAAGAAAGACAAATATGAGAAGAAATCAGAAAAGTAGAAATTCTTTTGTAAGTACTATAAAGGAAACGATCATGTCATAAAGAACTCTCCAAAACTGGCTGCAAAAGAGGCAAAGAAAAAAGAGGTTGGAATGGTTGTTGTAGAGGCCTCTACACCAAAAACAGAGTCTGATAATGTTGTGCAAAATGAAGAGTGGGCGTTTACTACCATTTGCAATTTTGACCCATCTTCTCCTAAACAGTGTATATTTGTAGTAGACTCAGATGTTTGGTACTTTGATAGTGGGGCAACCAAACATATTACTTCGCAGCATAGTTTCTTCACTTCACTCAAGCCTACCCCTACAGGGAATACTGTCACATGTGCCAACAACTCCTCTTATCCTATCATGGGAGTTGGTAAGATCATTCTGACTACTGCTCATGGTAGCTCTTTCACTTTGTTGGATGCTTTACTTGTGCCAGGGATCAAGAAATTTTTTTTATCAATTTCTACATTAGCCAAGATTGGCTTGGTTGTGAAATTTGTTGATGACAGATGTACACTTCATGATCTGTCAAATGGAGACATGATTATTGCTTCTGGCATTTTATGTGGTGGGTTGTATAAGCTCATAGACTATGAAAAATCTGTATTTTGGGAAAAATGAAGCATTCCTCCTTTCCAAAAGATGGTTCAGTATGAGCTACTCAAAAATTGCAACTTGTTGATAGTGATGTCTGTGGTCCTATGCAGACACCGTCTTTTAGAAACTATCTTTACTTTGTGAATTTCATTGATTATTTTTCCAGGCATGCATGGGTATATCCATTGAAAGCAAAGTCCGACATGTTCATGTGCTTCAAATAGTTTTTGGTTTTGGCTGAAAATTTGTTAGCATGTAAAATGTGCACCCTTCATTCTGATTGAGGGGGGAATATATGTTTTCTGACTTTAATGTAATTATAGATGAATGTGGGATAAAACATCAATGTACACTGTCGTATACATCTCAAAAAAATGGAGTTGCTAAATGGAAGAACATGTCACTCATGGAGATGGCCAGATTTATGGTCAAGAGTGAGGATTTACCACATAGGTTCTGGCTTGAGGCTATCATGTGTGCAACATATGTACTTAACAGGTGTCCCACTAAAGCACTGTAGTCTGTCACTCCATATGAGGCTTGGCATGGTCCCAAGCCATCCATTACTCATCTGCATGTTTTTGGTTGTTTGGCATATGCATTAGTTCCTGAACAACATCGCAAGAAGTTAGATGATAAAGCGGTAAAGTATTTTTGTTGGGTACAATTCTGAAAGCAAAGGCGATTGTCTGTATCATCCACATACTAAATGCATTTTGGTTAGCCATGATGTTGTTTTTGTGCAAGATGTTATTCAACCTTTACTTTCATGTACGAAGGTGACATCTAGTAGCTCCAAAGACGTGACATCTATTAGCTCCAAAGACATGTATGATACTTTGCTACCTCTTTTTACAAGTGGATAGTCTAGTGTTGGTCCTAATGAGGAAACTTTTAAGCCTTTACATGATTCATGTGATGATGCAAATCATTCTATTTATGATGTAGATTTACATGATGCACTTGTTCTTGAGAGAGCTAATATTGAGGAGGCAAAAACTATGCCAAAATGGTTGGTGCAGACTTTGTGTGACAACAAATTAGATGCACCTCTATCATACCGTACTTGTTCAAATTGTCATAATGCCTCTTTTGCATCAAGTTGCTATGCTATGGCTGCCTCTAGTGTCCGTGGTGAGACTTAGCCTATTTTGTTTGATGAAGCACAAAGCTATGAATATTGGATGGCTGCAATGCAATCTGGATATGATACTATCATGAAAAATGGTACCTGGTCTTTATGTGACTTGCTTTCTGGCTTGTTGCAAAGGGTTATATGCAGGAAAGAGGCATTGATGAAACCTTTGCTCATACTTGCCAAATGACTACTATTTGTAGCATCTCTACACTTGCAGCTCATCATGGTTAGAATGTACATCAGTTGGACATTAAAAAAACATTTCTGAATGGTGACTTGCATGAAGAAGTGTATGTTTTTGAGCCCCGTGGCTTTATGCAGAAAGGGCATGAAAACCAGGTGTGCAGGTTAAATAAGGAATTATATGGTTTAAGCAAGCATCACGTGCTTGGTATGAAAAGATACATGCCTATTTGACTACACATGGTTTCAGAATAGTCCAATTGAAAGCACCTTATATGTTAAGCATGCTAATGATGTGCTTCTGATCATTGTTGTGTATGTCGATGACATGCTGCTCAGTGGTCCTCATGAGAAGCATATTGCTGATTTCAAGGCTGACTTGCATGCCTCATTTGAGATGTCTAATTTCGGGTGTTTACATCATTATTTAAGCATTATTTTATGCAAGTTGATGATACAATAGCTTTGTGTCAAACAAAATATATTGACACATTATTGAAGATTATAAAACTATTTCCACTCCTATGGAGACAGGTTTACGAGTGAGTCTTCATGATGATGGAGATGCATTTGATGCTATTCTCTATCAGCACGATGTTGGATGCTTGATTTACTTATGCAGTACTTGGCTAGATATTCAATTTGTTGTCTCACAAATGAGCAAGTTTATGCATTGCCTAGGTGTCAAGCATTGGTAGGCGATTAAACACATCTTTCACTACTTGAGTGGTACCCGACTACTTGGGTTGTTTTATCCCAAGGGGGGATCGCTACCGCCAAATTTGCATGCTTTTTCTGACTCTGATTGGGCTGGTTTCTATGACACTTGTGTGTCCACTAGTGGTTTTTGCTTCATGCTTGGTAGCTCATGCATATCTTGGCAAAGCAAGAAGAAGCCTCTTATGGCCACTTCTAGTTGCGAGGCTAAGTATAGGGTAGCTTTCATAGCGACTGTTGAGTGTGTGTGACTCAGATGCCTTATGGCTGATTTGAGTGTTGGTCAGTCTTCTGCCACCACCATCTTCACAGATAGTTAGAGCACATTGACAGTTGCAAGGAACCCTGTGTTCCATGCTTTCACTAAGCACATTGAGGTGCATTATCATTATGTTAGAGAGAGGTTCCTTGTTGGAGAGATCAGCTTGGCATATGTGCCCATGTAGGAGAACATTGTAGACCTTTGCACGAAGGCTCTGTCTAGGGAGAAATTTGAAGCTTTTCGCAAAGCTTTGGGCTTACTTCCTTTTGTGGATTGATTCCACATAGCTTGGCACTTCTTTACACATGAGTGCCAGGGGGGATTTGTTGATATATTTAGGTAGTGATGTGTGTGAACATACTAGGACCATTGGGGCACTTTTTTCCCTCTTTAGGAGGTCTTTTCCCCCGGCTTGTTATATGCCTATAGCCCTAATGGGCTACTTATCTTTGTACATTCTAGTGGTAATACATTCAGTATTGTGTGTTGTGCTCCAAGCTTCTTCTTCTTCCTTGTGTTGATCTCGTGCTTCCATATACGTCTAACTCCAACAACACCAAGACCATTAGTCGAAATCGTCGTAGAGACAATAGTTCCCTTTTTAGGCTTCTTCTCCCTCCCTAAAATATTCCCCTTAGCACTACTGGGGCCACAACCATCACTTGATACAGTTTATTTTGATTCGCTTCACAATGTAAACCACCATTTGCCTCAGCAAAGACATTGGAATCATTGCTTCTTGTTGCAATAGAAGCATCCATGCCATTTTCCTTAAGAGTGTTTATGCCATTACCATTTTCATTCACCTTGATGCTGAGTAGACCCCATTTTGAAATGGAAGCTATGCTTTCCACATTGAGGATATGATGTCCATGCATATGTCCCTCTGTAATTACTTTGCCATCATTTTCACTAGTTTGACAGTCCATATATCTCCCATGTTCAGGAATTTGCCCGTTGGACTTGGGTTCTCCATCTACATTTCTATTCATGCTGATTCACATACCTTAAGAGTACGAGTTACTCCGAACATCTTATAGGATTCACTTCTAGGAAGAAGACCAGTCAAGGGAACCTTTGGCACAACTTTACTAGAACTATGGCCATTGCTAACAGGAGTTACCTTGCAAAAAATAGATCCACCGTTCAACTTTGGTCTTGGACCACCATTTGAAGTGTTTGAAAACATTCAATTTCCCAGCTGTTGAGCATGCCCTGCAATCATTTCAACCCACATATGTACAACAAAATTTAACCATTCTTGGAGCTAACACTTATACTCTCAATGGTTTGAGGGATGATGAGAAGTGGAAAACCTTTACCACTTCAGTATATGTAAGGGATAATCTTCTCGATTTTGAGCAATCGGTTGCTCTCATGGTCATTGAAGAGATGAACATAGGTGGAAGTTCAACTAAAAGCAAGGATGCACAAGTTTTTTATGCAGGTAATCAAAGGGGCAAAGGAAGACAAGGACAAAGCAGGGGCAAAGGAAGGTTTGGATGAAGGCAAGGCCACTCAATTAATCAAGGACATGACCAAGGCACCTTATCACAAAGAGGTACAACAAGAACAAGAGGAAGAGGAGGATGGCATCAACAAAACAGGAATCAAGATGGCGAAGGATGTTACATATGTGGCAAGTTTGGCCACTATGCTAGAGATTGCTACCAAGGAGGAAACCAAAGGAGCTATAATCAAGGTTCTTCATACAAAGGCCAAGGTAACTATGCTTCTACAAGTTCAAAAAGTGACAATCTCTTGATGATGCACATGAATGGGAATTCAAGCAAAGTAGATAACACGTGGTATATTGATGGTGGATCTAGCAACCATATGAGTTGTAATGCTTCCGTGTTTACTAGTCTACATGCTCCCAAAGGTAAAGGACATGTAGAAATAGGTGATGATACCGACCATAAGATCTTCCATGTTGGAGATGTAACTTTGGATGACAAGGAGGAAGGAAGATGTCTCAAGGATGTCTTGCATGTACCTACCATCACAAAGAACTTGGTGTCCATAGGGAAAATGGTTGAAAGAGGCTATCAAGTAAGGTTCAATAAAGGTGGATGATTTGTGGAGAACCCTAAGGAAGGGTAGAAGGTCATAGCAAGAGGAAGGAAGCAAGGGAGACTCTTCACCTTGGAGGTAAATTCTCATTCCACTCAACATGTCTACTTCATGTATGGAAACAATAAGATTTTGGAGTTGGACTTGTGGCACAAGAGGATAGGTCACATCAACATATAAAGAATGAAGGAAATGCAATTCAAGAGGCTGGTTGAAGATCTTCCCAACTTCCAAGGACAAGTTATGAAGCATTTATGTGAATCTTGTCAACTAGGGAAGCAAGGGAGCCTTCCATTCAAGAAGAGTAGCTACATAAGCCAACATCCATTGGAGTTGATATGTACAGGTGTCTGGGGGCCACCCAAAGAGCAATCCATTGTTGGTAACAATTACTTTGTCACTTTTATAGATGATCACACAAGGATGGTTTGGGTTTATTTCATAAAAAAACAAATCAGATGTGTTTACATGTTTCAAAGCATTCAAGGCAATGATATAGAAGGAAACAGGTACATATATCAAGAAGCTAAGGTTTGATTGAGGGGGAGAATATTTCTCCAATGCATTTTTTGATTTCTTATGGGATTAAGGCATCAAGAGGCAAGTAACATGCAGGTACACAACCCAACAAAATGGGATAGGAAAAAGGAAGAATAGATAAATTGCAAAGATCTCTAGAGCAATGCTTAACAAGATGAATGTACCTAACATGTTTTGGAGTGATGTAGCAAATATCATCGTGTATCTTATGAATAGGGCTCCTACCTCAGGGATCCATGGCTTGACACCATATGAAGCCTATTATGGTAAGAAACCTGATCTTTCCCACTTGAAGATATTTGGATGTACTTTTTATCTACATGTGCCAAGTGAATTGAGGCACAAGCTACAAGCAAAGGTGAAAAACTGTGTGTTTCTAGGATATTTGAGTTTACAGGTGCTTTAACCCAAACACAAAGGACTTGAGCATATCAAGGGATGTAGCATTTGATGAGCTACTCCCTTGGTATAAGAAGTATGATTGTATGTAAGAATATGAAGAAGAGAAGCATGGACATGATGAAGAACAAGTCGACCTAGAGCTAAGCGGCCCAAGGTGTTCCATCAATGAAGATAGTTCAAGAATGACCTCACCATGGAGGGGGAGATCTTCATGAATCTATGAAGCACAATCAATCAACAAAGGAAAAGCAACATTGTGGAGTTGGATGAAGAAGGCAATGAAGTTGAAGACGATGAAAAACACATGATGAAGAAAGAAGCCACATCAAAGAAAGAGATCAAGTACCCAAGGCAAAGGAGGTTTATTCCTCCAAAAGACGAAGAAAGGAAGTATTCTAGGGTTAAGTATCCAACTCAAAGGTTTACTTATGATTCTAACATGGCAACTCATTATGCATATATGAATAAAGTAGTAGAAGATGATGGAGAGTGTTAATCTCCAAAAGAACAACCTACTCTTGAATTTAGAACACCTCTATATCAAGAGTAAGTCAAAAACTTCACCAATTTAAAAGATCAATGACCAAATATCAATTTCTTGACTAAATTGTGAAGAAGGAAATTCCTCAGAAAGTCTGCTGCATAGATCTTGCTCATTGACTGAGTAAATGTGTAAAGTTTTTGATGAAACTTTGCACAAGGTGTCGCCTAAAGATTGCGCACCTTCTCCAAGTCAAATTACTTCAAAAGATTCAGTAGATCTTGAGAAATATACTTACCAAGTCAGCTATGTCTAAATTTGCACTTCTGAGAAGTCGATTTGGACACCCCTAACTTCTTAACTTTAATTCTCTCAGTATAGAACCCGTTTAAGCAAATGCTTTTAGCCACGAGTAGCTTACCTTCCAACTTAAAGATTAAGTGCTTACTTGCACAAAACTTTAAACTGTGGAGTGAGGAATGATCAAATCATTAAGATCGAAATTTGCGCCTGTTTCAGGAACCAGTGAGTACTTTCTCACATGTAAATGTTCCTACATACAATTCTCTTAGCCTGATCACAATTAGACTCTCAAACTCTAGCCATAGATTGATTAACTATGGACTTAGATATCTCCAAAAGGAATTCACAAAAGATCTATCACAGAGGAAGAAAACACAGAAAAATCGGGCGTAACTTTTCCTTCTATTTCTCAAAATTTTACAACTGAGTGAGGATAGAGAATTCAACTCACTTCACATGTGTCTAATGACATTCTCAACTTCTCAATACACTATTCTCATGATCTCCTATTGTCTTTTCCTATTGCCCCGACATTTTTCAAATATATTTATAGGCAAATATGTACAAGTTTATGACTATTCAAAACTCTAAGTGATCTATGTCTTCACTAATGTACATATGTGTACAGATCATTCATCCTATGAATGTCTCCATTTTCTTTGCTTCAAAATTTGATCTCATCTCCATCCTTTGTCCTTCAAATCTTCAATTGGTGATTGGTCTGCACCAACAGCTCCCCCTCAATCATCAATTGAAGTTTCTCTTGTCTTCTTTATGCGTGCCATGTCTTTAAACCTCTGTAGCTTTGGTCCATCCAAGCTCTTTGTAAGCATATCAGCTATCTGATCTTTTGTTGAAGTATGTATGACTTCAATCTCCTTATCCATCACCTTCTCTCTTAGAAAGTGATATTGTATCTCAATGTGTTTAGTCCTGGCATGAAACACAGGATTAGCAGCTAGATATAATGAACTCATGTTATCACCATAAATGATAGGTATGCTCTGTATAGTATCAAAACTCTTCATGAGAGTTTTAAGCCAAATCACTTCTTTTGCAGCTTCAACCATGCCTTTGTATTCTGCTTCTGTAGATGACAAAGCAACTGTATGTTGCTTCTTTGAGCACCAGGAGATTAACTTATCTCCCACATAACACATGTATCCATAGGTTGACCTTCTATCATCTGGATTACCTGCGCAATCTGCATCACTATAGATCTTGACATTTGTATCTGATGTAAAACCATAATACAAACCTTCTTTGAGTGTACCCTTAATGTACCTCAACACTCTTTGACCTGCAATCCAATGCTCTTTCCTAGGACAATGCATGAATTGAGACAAAACCCCTACTGCATATGATAAATCAGGTCTAGTTAAAGTAGCATAGATAAGACTACCAACCAAACTCTGATATTGTCTCAAGTCCTTGAATTCTTCACCTCCAAATTTACTCAATTTGTGATTCACCTCCATTGGTGTAGGTGCTACCCTGCAATCATTCATTTTAAACTTGATTAACAAGTTCTTTAAATACCTTTCTTGGGTCACAAATACTCCATGTTGAGTATATGTAATCTCCATGCCCAAGAAGTATGACAAGTCTCCCAAGTCACTTATTTTGAACTCCTTTTCCATTTGCTTCTTTAGTCTTTGTATTCCTTCCTCATCTGTACATGTAAGGATTATATCATCAACATATATGCACATGTATATGAAACCATTATCACTTGCTTTGATAAGCAAGGTACTATCTGCTTTAGACACCTGAAATCCAAGTTCTTTCAAGAACTTTACAAGTCTATAATTCCATGCCCTTGGGGCCTGCTTCAAGCCATACAAAGCTCTCTTGAGCTTGCACACATGATCTAGATACCTTTTATCTCTGAACCCTTGAGGTTGCTCCATGAACACATCATCTGAAATATAACCATTCAAAAAAGCATTTTTTACATCAAGTTGACATAACTTCCAACCTTTACATGCAGCAATAGCTATAAGTGTCCTGATAGTTGTCATCTTTGCCACAGGACTATAAGTCTCATCATAATCAACACCATATGTCTGAGCAAACCCTTTGACAACAAGTCTAGCTTTGTACCTAGACACACTTCCATCTGCAAATCTTTTTGTCTTATAAACCCACTTACATCCAATGATCTTCTGGCTATTTGGCTTTGGAACCAAATCCCATGTTTGATTCTCCAACAATGCATCATATTCTTCCTGCATAGCTTTCTCCCAATTTTCTTTGCCTTTTGCCTCTTCATATGTAGAAGGATCTTCATCTGCTTTAATCATGTAAGCATAATCTTTGGTAGCCAAAAATGAAGTATTATAGCTATACCTTGTAGGTTGCCATTTGTTCCTTGTAGACCTCCTAAGTTCTCCACTTCTTGAGGTTTCTGGTTCTTCATATTCAGGATCAAATCTTGGTGTTTCTTCCACTTCAACCTGCACTTCATTATTCTCTTGCTCATCAAATATCTGAACCTTTGACTTACCTTTCCTTTGGCTCACAATTTCTTCATCATTTGTATTAATATTGATAGTACCTGCATGCCAAGTACCTTGCTCATCAAATGTAACATCTTTTGATACAAGGAAATGTTTTGTGGATGGATTCCACAACCTGTATCCCATCTGCTTATCATCATAACCAATAAACACATATTTTTCAGCTTTAGGTTCCAATTTGTGCCTTAATTGTGATGGCACATATGCATAGGCCAAACATCCAAATACTTTGCAATGGTCTAGTGTAGGTCTCTTACCCCACCATGCCTCATAAGGTGTCATTCCCTACAAAGCTTTACATGGTAACCTATTGACCAAATAAGTAGCTGTATTTACAGCCTCAGCCCACAAATAATTAGGGTAATTTTTCTCCTTCATCATGGACCTTGCAAACTCAACAAGAGTTCTATTTCTCCTTTCTGCTACACCATTTTGTTGAGGAGAGTACCTGCAAGTAACTTCCCTTTTTATACATGCATCCCACAAGTAATTACTGAATTCATTAGAGAAATACTCTCCCCCTCCATCTGACCTTAATCTCTTCATCTTATGACCTGTAATTCTTTCTGCATATGCATGATAGTGTTTAAATGTATTAAACACTTCTGACTTATCTTTGATCACATAAATAGTGATCCATCTAGTAGCATCATCAACATAAATCACATAATACCTTGCTTTGATGGTCCCCACACATCTGTATGTACCAACTCAAGCTTCTCTGAGTACATAAAACCATGCTTTGAATAGGAATGCTTATGAGCCTTACCTAATTGACATGCCTCACATCTGTATGTCATATGTTGACCTGCAACATTAGGCAAACCAAGCACTGAACCATTGTTAATCATGTCTTTAATACCTCTTTCATTGAAATGTCCAAGTCTCTTGTGCCAAAGATCTAACTCAGAGATCTTATGTCCTCCATAGGTGAACAAGGCATGACCAACATTACCTTGAATCTTCAATGTGAACAATATTCCTTCTCTTCCCTGAAACAATTTGTTTATACCCATTGCTAGGATCTTCCACAAACACTCCTTCATTAGTAAACCTTACTTCATAACCTTTTTCCACAATTTGTCCTACACTTATCAAATTCTTAGGAATTGTAGGAACATACAAGACCTTACTCAATAAGGTGCTACCATCCTTGGCCTTCACTGATCCAATTGACTTCACATTGTGCTTTGTGTTGTCACCTGTTTGAACAACATGATTAGATACCTTATTCTCCAAATCAGTCATCAAAGCTATATTACCACTCAGGTGATTGCTACACCCTGAGTCAATGTAGAAGACTCTTTGATCTTCACTCTGCCTTTCACAAGTTGCATTCATTATCAATGTTGAATCTTCCTTTTGATCTGAAGCATAATTGTAGTAGGTGTTGTTATATTGTTGACTTTGGAAACCTCTACCTGCATTTCTTCCAAAATAACCCCTACTACCTCTGCCTCTGAAATTACCTCTTTGATTTCTGCCACCTCTTCCTCTTGCATTATAGTTTTGACTATATCCATTATTACTCTGAGTATTGTGCCAACAATCATTAGCTAAGTGATTTGTCTTACCACAAATCCAACAAGCTTTGCCTCCATCTTTGTTGTTTCTGCCTCTTCCTCTACCTTTGCCACCTCCTCTTCCTCTTAGGAAGTTGGCTTGACTAGTTGTTCCTTCATCTTCATTTGCTTGTTGCTTTCCTTTGCTATTCTTCTTCTTGTCCTTTGAGTACATTGCATGACCTGCACTCTTGTCACCATCTCCTTTAACATCCTGCTCAAATGTTAGCATATGACCTAACAGCTGATTTAAATCAGGAGTGAAATGATCAAGTGATAACTCTGTAGACAAAATGAATGGCTTCCATTTGTCATCACCTCTTAAACCTGTAAGAATTTGTCTTACCAATTTATCCTCCTCAATGTCTTCATCAACAGCTCCTAAAGCATCTGCAATATCTTTCATTCTTGTCACATAGTCTGAAATGGATTGAGAAGCCTTCTTCTTAAAGGTGGTAAACTCTGCCCATAAGGATGCCTTCCTTGACTTAGTAGTATTCTGGAAATGCTCCTCCAAAGCATTCCAAATATCAGTTGCACTTTCAAGACCTCGAATATGAGGTAACAAGTAATCATTAACTGCCATATAGATAATGCTCCTAGCTTGAGCATCTTTCTTCATCCAATTTTTCAAATCTGCTAACTCTTCCCTAGTTGGAACACTAGGATCTCTGAACTATGGCTTCTCTCTTCTCCTGTGATGTAAGCTATTAAATCTTTGCTCATAAGATGAGCTTCCATCCTCATTGACCATGCAGGATAATTTTCCCTATCCAATTTCTCTATCTGTAGAGAATCTCCCATCTTGTGTCCACCTGTGTATTGAAATCTTCAAGCTTTATGAATAATATATGTACCTTTGCTTCAAATTAGAGTCCTTTTGTCTTTCTTGATGTCATATGGTCTCCTCCTCAAGCTTTGCCTTCAAGCTTTCACCTTTTAGTTCTTCAGTTGTTGAATTTCTTGAATCTGCAGCAGTCGAGATCCTCCTTTCCTTGATTTTGATGTTTCCTGCTCTGATACCACTGATGGAGAGTGTTAATCTCCAAAAGAACAACCTACTCTTGAATTTAGAACACCTCTATATCAAGAGTAAGTCAAAAACTTCACCAATTTAAAAGATCAATGACCAAATATCAATTTCTTGACTAAATTGTGAAGAAGGAAATTCCTCAGAAAGTCTGCTGCATAGATCTTGCTCATTGACTGAGTAAATGTGTAAAGTTTTTGATGAAACTTTGCACAAGGTGTCGCCTAAAGATTGTGCACCTTCTCCAAGTCAAATTACTTCAAAAGGTTCAGTAGATCTTGAGAAATCTACTTACCAAGTCAGCTATGTCTAAATCTGCACTTCTAAGAAGTCGATTTGGACACCCCTAACTTCTTAACTTTAATTCTCTCAGTATAGAACCCGTTTAAGCAAATGCTTTTAGCCACGAGTAGCTTACCTTCCAACTTAAAGATTAAGTGCTTACTTGCACAAAACTTTAAACTGTGGAGTGAGGAATGATCAAATCATTAAGATCGAAATTTGCGCCTGTTTCAGGAACCAGTGAGTACTTTCTCACATGTAAATGTTCCTACATACAATTCTCTTAGCCTGATCACAATTAGACTCTCAAACTCTATCCATAGATTGATTAACTATGGAATTAGATATCTCCAAAAGGAATTCACAAAAGATCTATCACACAGGAAGAAAACACAGAAAAATCGGGCGTAATTTTTCCTTCTATTTCTCAAAATTTTACAACTGAGTGAGGATAGAGAATTCAACTCACTTCACATGTGTCTAATGACATTCTCAACTTCTCAATACACTATTCTCATGATCTCATATTGTCTTTTCCAATTGCCCCGACATTTTTCAAATATATTTATAGGCAAATATGTACAAGTTTATGACTATTCAAAACTCTAAGTGATCTATGTCTTCACTAATGTACATATGTGTACAGATCATTCATCCTGTGAATGTCTCCATTTTCTTTGCTTCAAAATTTGATCTCATCTCCATCCTTTGTCCTTCAAATCTTCAATTGGTGATTGGTCTGCACCAACAGAAGATCATTAAGCCTTATTGTTATGAAGATGCAAGCAGGTACACCGAATGGAAAGAGGCAACGCAAGAAGAGCGTGATGCACTTGAGGAGAATCAAACATGGAATCTAGTGCCCAAGAAGGAGAGCATGAAGGTAAAAGGTAATAACTAGGTGTATAAAATAAAGAGGAATTAAGATGGATCTATTTCTAGGTTCAAAGCAAGATTGGTGGCCAAGGGTTTTGCACAAACGTGTGGAGTGGACTTTGAAGAGGCATTCAACCTCGTGGAAAAGATGAGCATAATTAAGACACTCATTGCAATGGCTGTAAGCAAAGGATGGAAGCTCTTACAATTGGATATCAAGAATGCCTTTCTCAATGGAGACTTGGAGGAAGAGGTATACATGGAGCAACCACTAGGTATTGTTCATAAAAAGTTTCCACATCATGTTTGTAGGTTGAAGAAGGCAATTTATGACCTAAAGCAAGTTCCAAGGTCTTGGAACCAAAAATTGGTGGACTTTTTGGTCGAATGTGGTTACAATCAATGCAAGGTGGATCCATCTCTCTTCGTCAAACGAAGAGGAGAACTTGTAGTCTATATGTATGTGTATGTAGATGATCTTATCATTGTTGAAAAACAATGTCCTATTAGTCCAAAAGGCCTCAGTATACATAGCATGTGTAGCTCTCTTTTACACTTCCTCTACAAGAAAACGGTGCGAGCACCTTTGATAGATCATTGTCCTCCTATCGAATCAACCAGAGTTCAAATCCCTCCGACGGCAGCGTGAAAAACGTGTTTTATTTTTATATGCTTTTAGGACATCAAACACGAACGGCAATAGATATTTTTTTGTGAGTACTTTTTAGATCGACAACGATCGTAGATCGTAGAGCTTTATTTGCTTTTGGAGGAGCTTTTCAAGGGACAACTAACTACTATATAAGAAGCCAATGGCTCATTGTTTATGTATCCAACACCTATTTCAACACAAGCTTTTGAAGCTTTGTTACCTCAATAGAGGTGGTGCTTCTTAGCACATGGGGCAGCAATGGAGCATGTTGAGGAGTGGCTATGGAGTTCTTCTTGGAGAAGAAGAGTGTGCTCACACTCTTGCTTATGGAGAGGATTTACCTCGCAGCAACTAGGTGGTGTGGATTGGCCATTCACATAATGTATTTGAAGATTGTCTTCTACATGAAGATTTCTGGTTACTTCAAAGACATTGGATGGAGGTTAACATAAGATTTACATCTTATGTTAAGAATTCAGGTACATATTCTCTTTATGCACACAAGTACTACTTGGAGTTTATGGAGGCAGTGGCATCCATATCAGGAGGAATCCTATTCGGCATAGGTACAAGAGAATCAATACATGTATGCTTTATGCTTATTCGGATGAGGCGTTAGAGAAGGTATGTTCATATGAGTTTGAGGATTTCTAGTAGCAAACTTGTTAGCATTCTTTGCTACTTTTTAAGTATGTGATCTTTTCACACACGTATCTAACTTAGGGTCTTCCATAGCCTAAGCTTAGATGAGGGTTTGCTCGTTATCAGTTTTAGACTGATCCTTTCTCTTTCCGTCACTCATATTCACTCTACAACCTATTAGGTCACACATCTCATATATCTTAATATGTTCGTTACATTTGTACATTCACTCATCCATCTATTTCTGTTCACATAGAGTGGTTGAGAGTTTTGACTCCCACATTGTAAATTGACATTTGTATATATGATAGTGTGAGTAAGCAGCGGCTTACGTAACACTTTACACATGTTGTCTAATCTTTCTCTATCTTTGTCTCATCATTTGTATGATTAAGTGTGGTATGTTCATGTTTTGTCAATGTTAGAAGATTATTGGAATCTATATTGTAGATTCTGGACCTATGGAACCTTGGACCTGTGGTATTAGTTATGGGCCTTCTAAATTTCCAACATTTGGTATCAGAGCTTTAAGGCTTTGGCATCAGTGCATTCAGGCTCATTCAGATTCCCAAGTTCCTAGACTTCTAGGTTTACAACATATGATTTAAGGGCATCTTCTAACATTTGATATTTGACATACACACTTAATCTAGATGAGTAGAGATTTGAGAGTTAGACAATTCAGTCACATGTTTATTCATCAGTGTGGAGTATGAAGTTGATGATCTCTTTGCAACCAAATACATTTGGAAAAGTATGAAAATACTTTACAGAAAGTATTATTTGAAGACCAAGACTTGATGAAGAGAAGGCTACTTCAAATTCAAGGAAAAACAATGGTTTGGAGAAAGGAATCAGATCAACATCAAATCACAGGTATCAGTTTCTACTATCAGATTATCATTTGCAGGTCATATCTTAGAAGAGCAGTTATGAAGAGATTTGAAGGATTCAAGGAGTGCTTTTATATACTTTCATTATTTGAAAGATAAAGGCTACATCAAAATAGGTATCTAGAGGTTTTTCTAAGAGAGTTTTGAGAGATCTCTTTCATGGCAAGAAATCTTATCTAAGAAGACAAATGTGGAGAGCATCAGTTTTGTTTTCAGCCAATCTTGTAAGTTGGTTGGAAGGTTTTTATCTAGATACAAAATGTGATCTAGGTATCTAGGGAGGTAACTCTAGAAAGGTAATTCATCATTCAGACAAAAGGTTGGTGAATTCAATGTTATCAGTCACGTTTGAAGTAGAATTTTGATTCAAAGATGATAAAACATGTTTCTATGTTCACTTCCATTTGTATACCATGTTTGTTTTGTCTCTTACTCTTAGCACTAGAGGAAGAGAAAGAGTTCATTTGAAGAAGTTAAGAGTGCTTACTTCTTCAAGATGATGAGAACAAAAGGTATGGAAGAGAAGTTTGAAGATGTTGACATCATCAGGTGGAAGAAAGATGCAGAAGAAGAAAGTCCAATATTTCCAAAAGAAAAGTAAGACTTTCTTTTAATTATATATTTTCCATATAACTTTCCTACTTTATCCTCTACATCCAAAGACAAGTCTATGAGAACATCTTGTGAAGAAGATAGTCTAAAGAAGAAGCAATTTCTTGTTTTGCATTATACTTGGTCATGATTTAGTAGATTTGATAAATAATTGCATTGAGAGAAAGAAAAGCATCAGATTTTGAAGACAACTTGTATATTTTGACTCATATGTATGAGTTATATATTAGTTGAAGATTTTGAGCAGGCAGTTATATGTTCCCTCAAAGAATTCTTGGAGTGTCAATATGGAGCTACTTGGTATATGACAAGTTGTAGAGAAGTATATTTCTTCTTTATCTAACTCTTAAGGTAAAAGAGTATTTGTAGAAGATGTTGGAGACTTGAAGAGAGGTTTTATGTTTGGAAAAGTTACCTCATATTCAATATTTTCAGAAAACTTCAGAAAATTCAGAGTTTTGATGTACTAATCAACTTGAAGAATCTACTTTTTATGATTGTCTAGATTTTTGGATACATGCTTGTATTAAAAAAAAAGGGTGTTCCATCAGATCCTATCACTTGATTGAGAAGTGAAGTTAGCCAAAAGAAAGTCAAGCAGATACTATCACATTTCACCCAGGTAGAATATGATGATATGAAGTATCAGCTTGCAGCTTTTGGAGTTCTCAAGGTGAGAAGTTTGTCCAGTTATGTTTCAAGTAGGAGTTGCAGATTCTTGGAAAGGATTTGGTTAAAGAAAAGTTTTACAACTTTATGTGAGAAGCATGGACACTTAGAGACATTCAGATAGCAAATTAAACATTCAGTCATGAACGTTTGATGAGAGCAGATTCTATACAGGTATTGTTGGAGAGATCATTGATCTTGGATGATCTCGTATGATCTCGTATGATCTTGTAAGATCTTGATAGATCTTGTATGATCTTGAGTGAACATGAAAGATCTTGAGTATTTATGAGTCAGTTATCTATCCTTTATTTGTGAAAGTTCTTTAACATTGGAGGAAGTAAGCCAAAGATTTAGATTCTATCAGATTTGTGTTGCAGAGGAATAGAAGAAGATACTTGTTATGTTGCAGAAGGTTATGAATCCTAAAATGCTTTTAGCAAGGTTTTCATGATAGATCAGCTAACCTTATTCTACAATATGGGAAGCTGAAGAGTTACAATGAAAGCTATTAGCAACTGCAATGCTAATAAAAAGGGTTCAAAGATTTTGTTTCAGATACAGGTATTGATCACTGAAGATCAGATTTATTGAAAGAAGAAAGATGTTCCAGACTTCAGAAAGTCTGATATATTCAAAGAATTCTAGATACTAGTGTTAAGTCATCTAGGGGGGTGATGAAACATGAAGACTTATTTTCAGCCATATGTAAAAGAATGCAGAATCATATCTATAGGTATTCCTATTTCAGGTATTTCTATATTTCCTTTGTCAGGTTCTCTTTATGTTCCAACTTTGAAATAAGAAGGAAGAAGGAGAATGTCTGGAGAAAGTTCCTGTTAGGGTGTTCCTGTTCAAGAGAAGGTTCCAGAATTCTATTGAAGAGAAATTTGATATTTCAGAAAGGTATGTTTTTAGAAGTGCACACATATATGTTTATACCAGATTCTGAAAGAAAGAGGTATGAAGGATTTACAATTTGAACAAGGATGAAGACATGATGACATCATAGATTTTTTGATGACTCTCATAAGTTGAGTTGAGTACAGTCAGAGATGAACCAGCAGTGTTCACAATACACTAAGTTGTGAGTTGTCAGTCACAGGTTCCAGGATTCAGTTCTTGATTATGTTTAGTGTATTTAAATGACATAGCAGAAGTATGTTGAGAAAACTTTCGTAAGGTAAATGCAAATATGTGGATCCTAGTGTATGTTTTCAGGTTTGAGAAGACATGAGATAGCAGGTTCAGAATTAGTACTTGCTACACTTGTTGTCAAGCAAATGATTGCTTGATGAGTACACTATTGGATATCTAATTTGCATATTTTCTCAAGTAATATGGTTCATATTCAGCAAATTCAAGTTTTTGAAGTTTGAAGGAAAGTTAAATTCAGTTTTAAAGAAGACTTTTGAAGAAAAGGTTTGAAAGACAATTTGGGAGTATAAGTTTCAAGCTTGTGATAGTTTGCAGATTGTGATTATGAAGTTTGCAGATCCAGTTCAGTTTGTACCAATATGACATTGCAGGGGGGATTGTTAGAAAACAATGTCCTATTAGTCCAAAAGGCCTCAGTATACACAACATGTGGCTCTCTTTTACACTTCCTCTACAAGAAAACGACGGGAGTGCCTTGGATAGATCATTGTCCTCCTATTGAATCAACCATAGTTCGAATCCCTTTGACGGCAGCACGAAAAACGCGTTTTATTTTTATATGCTTTTAGGACATCAAACATGAACGACGATATTTTTTTTCGTGAGAACTTTTCAGATTGACAGCGATTGTAGATTGTAGAGCTTTATTTGCTTTTGGAGGAGCTTTTCAAGGGACAACTAACTACTATATAAGAAGCCATTGTCTCATTGTTTATGTATCCAACACCTATTTCAAAACAAGCTTTGGAAGCTTTGTTACCTCAATAAGGGTGGTGCTTCTTAGCACATGGGGCAGCCATGGAGCATGTTGAGGAGCAGCTATGGAGCTCTTCTTGGAGAAGAAGAGTGTGCTCACACTCTTGCTTATGGAGAGGATTTACCCCGTAGCAGCTTGGTGGTGTGGATTGACCATTCACATAATGTATTTGAATATTGTCTTCTACATGAAGATTTCGGGTTACTTCAAAGACATTGGATGGTGGTTAACATAAGATTTACATCTTATGTTAAAAATTCAGATACATATTCTCTTTATGCACACATGTACTACTTGGAGTTTATGGAGGCAGTGGCATCCATATCAGGAGGAATCCTATTCAGCATAGGTACAAGAGAATCAGTACATGTATGCTTTATGCATATTCGGATGAGGTGTTAGAGAAAGTATGTTCATATGAGTTTGAGGATTTCGGGCAGCAAACTTGTTAGCATTCTTTGCTACTTTTGTAAGTATGTGTTCTTTTCACACACGTATCTAACTTAGGGTCTTCCATAGCCTAAGGTTAGATGAGGGTTTGCTGATTATCAGTTTTAGACCGATCCTTCCTCTTTCTGTCACTCATATTCACTCTTCTACAACCTATTAGGTCACACATCTCATATATATTCAGATTTCTGTCCATACATCTGAATATGTTTGTTACATTTGTACATTCACTCATCCATCTATTTCTGTTCACATAGAGTGGTTGAGAGTTTTGACTCTCACATTGTAAATTGACATTTGTATATATGATAGTGTGAGTAAGCAACGGCTTACATAACACTTTACACATGTTGTATAATCTTTCTCTATCTTTGTCTCATCATTTGTATGATTAAGTGTGGTATGTTCATGTTTTGTCAATATTAGAAGATTATTGGAATCTATATTCTCGATTCTGGACCTATGGAACCTTGGACTTGTGGTATTAGTTATGGGCCTACTAAATTTCCAACAATCATTATAGCTAATGATACAAAGGGCATTGGGGAGATCAAGGAATATATTTGAAAGGAGTTTATGCTCATACAAAGAAGAAGATATTATGCTCATACAAAGGAAGTATATTGTATACCTACTTGAAAGGTTTGGGATGCTACATTACAAGCCTATTTCAAATCCCATGGAAGTTAATATAAAGCTAAGCTCCATTGATGGAGAACCATTATAGGATGTAACTTTGTATTGATCTATTGTAGGCTCTATCAATTATGCCACAATAACTAGGCCCGACATAGCATATGGAGTTGGAGTGTTATCACAATTTATGCATAGTCCAAGGATTACACATCCGCAACCTGCAAGAAGAATGTTATAGTATCTTAAGGCCACTATACATGAAGGATTGTTCTACTCATTTGATGATGATATGTAGGTCAAATCTTACTCGGATGCCGATTGGGCCGGTTCGAAGGAAGATATAAGGAGTACAAGTAGTTACCTAGTCATGCTAGGTAGCAAGATCATCTCATGGATTTCAAAGAAGCAACCCACAGTCACATTATCTTCCACTGAGGATGAGTATAGAGCTTTGGCTCGTCACATGTGAGCTAATGTGGATTAGGAAGTTATTTATGGAGCTTAATTTTCAAGTTAACACATATCCAATTTTTTGTGACAATATGAGTAGAACTCATCTAGCATCGAATCCTGTCTATCATGCTAGAACCAAGCACATTGAAGTGCACTATCACTTCATAAGGGAAAAGGTGATATCTAAAGATGTTTTAATACATCATACTGGTACCAAGGACCAAGTTTTGGACATCTTTACAAAGGCTTTTGATGGAATGAAGATTTCAAAGTTCAAGCAATACATCAACATCTTGGATGAAGACAAAAAGTTGAAGCTTGAGGGGGAGTGTTAAAAGGAAAGCCTCAAGCCAAAAGTTCGTGGGAAATCAATCATGGGCATGTGGAGCAATCAATGGAAGCCAAAAGCCACGAGATTCGATCAAGTCACTCAACCACTCACCAAGTCATCTCAACTAAATCCTCCAATTTAGGAGGCTGATTTGGAAAGGTAGTTCCTAGATTTTAGGGGTGGACTTTTGGATCAAATGTTGTTACAATCAATGCAAGGTGGATCCATCTCTCTTCATCAAACAAAGAGGAGAACTTGTAGTCTATATGTATGTGTATGTAGATGATCTTATCATTGTTGAAAAACAATGTCCTATTAGTCTAAAAGGCCTTAGTATACACAGTATGTGTAGTTCTCTTTTACACTTCCTCTATAAGAAAACGGTGCGAGCACCTTGGATAGATCGTTGTCCTCCTATCGAATCAACCAGAGTTCGAATTCCTCTGATGCTAGCGCGAAAACATATTTTATTTTTATATGCTTTTAGGAAATCAAACACGAATGGCGATAGATTTTTTTCGTGAGTACTTTTTAGATCGACAACGATCGTAGATCGTAGAGCTTTACTTGCTTTTGGATGAGCTTTTCAAGGGACAACTAACTACTATATAAGAAGCCATTGGCTCATTGTTTATGTATCCAACACCTATTTTAACACAGGCTTTGGAAGCTTTGTTACCTTAATAGAGGTGGTGCTTCTTAGCACATGGGGTAGCCATGGAGCACGTTGAGAAGCAGCTATGGAGTTCTTCTTGGAGAAGAAGAGTGTGCTCACACTCTTGCTTATGGAGAGGATTTACCTTGCCGCAGCTAGGTGGTGTGGATTGGCCATTCACATAATGTATTTGAATATTGTCTTCTACATGAAGATTTCAGGTTACTTCAAAGACATTGGATGGTGGTTAACATAAGATTTACATCTTATGTTAAGAATTCAGGTACATAATCTCTTTATGCACACATGTACTACTTGGAGTTTATAGAGGCAGTCACATCCATATCAGGAGGAATCCTATTTGGCATAGGTATAAGAGAATCAGTACATGTATGCTTTATGCATATTCGGATGAGGCGTTAGAGAAGGTATGTTCATATGAGTTCGAGGATTTCTAGCGGCAAACTTGTTAGCATTCTTTGCTACTTTCATAAGTATGTGATCTTTTCACACACATATCTAACTTAGGGTCTTCCATAGCCTAAGTTTAGATGAGGGTTTGCTGATTATCAGTTTTGGACTGATCCTTCCTCTTTCTATCACTCATATTCACTCTTCTACAACCTCTAGGGTCACACATCTCATATATATTCAGATTTTTGTCCATACATCTGAATATGTTTGTTACATTTTTACATTCACTCATCCATCTATTTTTGTTCACATAGAGTGGTTGAGAGTTTTGACTCCCACATTGTAAATTGACATGTGTATATATGATAGTGTGAGTAAGCAGCAGCTTATATAACACTTTACACATGTTGTCTAATTTTTCTCTATCTTTGTCTCATCATTTCTATGATTAAGTGTGGTATGTTCATGTTTTGTCAATATTAGAAGATTATTGGAATCTGTATTGTAGATTCTGGACCTATGGAACCTTGGACCTGTGGTATTAGTTATGGGACTACTAAATTTCCAACAATCATTATAGCTAATGATACAAAGGGCATTGGGGAGATCAAGGAAAATATTTGAAAGGACTTTATGCTCATACAAAGAAGAAGATATTATGCTCATACAAAGGAAGTATATTCTATACGTACTTGAAAGGTTTGGGATGCTACATTGCAAGCCTATTTCAAATCCCATGGAGGTTAATATGAAGCTAAATCCGTTGATGGAGAACCATTAGAGGATGTAACTTTGTATTGATCTATTGCAGGCTCTATCAATTATGCCACAATAATTAGGCCCAACATAGCATATGGAGTTGGAGTGTTATCACAGTTTATGCATAGTCCAAGGATTAAACACTTGCAACCTGCAAGAAGAATGTTACACTATCTTAAGGCCACTATACATGAAGGATTGTTCTACTCATTTGATGATGATATGTAGGTCAAATCTTACTCGGATGCTGATTGGGCCGGTTTGAAGGAAGATATAAGGAGTACAAGTAGTTACCTAGTCATGCTAGGTAGCAAGATCATCTCATGGATTTCAAAGAAGCAACCCACAGTCGCATTATCTTCCACCGAGGCTGAGTATAGAGCTTTGGCTCAAGTCACATGTGAGCTAGTGTGGATTACAAAGTTATTTATGGGGCTTAATTTGCAATTTGACACATATCCAATCTTTTGTGACAATATGAGTAGAATTCATCTAGCATCTAATCCTGTCTATCATGCTAGAACCAAGCACATTGAAGTGCACTATCACTTCATAAGGGAAAAGGTGATATCCAAAGATGTTTTAATACATCATATTGGTACCAAGGACCAAGTTTTTGACATGTTTACAAAGGCTTTGGATGGAATGAAGATTTCAAAGTTCAAGCAATACATCAACATCTTGGATGAAAACAAAAACTTGAAGCTTGAGGGGGGGTGTTAAAAGGCAAGCCTCAAGCTAAAAGTTCGTGGGAAATCAATCATGGGTATGTGGAGCAATCAGTGGAAGCCAAAAGCCACGAGATTCCATCAAGAAAAGTCACTCAACCACTCACCAAGTCATCTCAATTAAATCCTCCAATTTAGGAGGCTGATTTGGAAAGGTAGTTCCTAGATTTTAGGGGTGCTCTTCATGCTATAAAAGGAGCATGTATCTCGACTTCTTTTGGGCCATCTTCTTCGCGCTTTGGCTCATGTTAAGTGAGAAGTAGGTTTTGGAGTTGTAATAAGCAAGCCCCTTGCTTGCCTGTTTGTTTTCTTTGAGTAGTCATATCTATGTGTGTGCACAAGCAATGTTGCAACTCTCTACCCTTGAGTTGTTAGCATTGATTCTCCTCCTTATGTATCCATTTGATGTAATTCTTGTCTCATTGGATAGCTACAAGAGTCTTTTTTATGCTCACCAATTCTCTAAAGAATTATTTAACTAAACTAGGAGAAACATTCATTTTAAAGAACTTTGGTGATTGATATCTCTCTTTGTGTGTAGGCTCTATTGGAACTATTTTGCTCTGTGTTGTAATTTCTGGTTCTCCTTTTCTATTTATCCATTTGCTATGATTTTGGTGTCACTAGTGAGATTTTAAAGGGCTCTAAAGTTAACCCAATTTGAGACTCATTCTCTGTATACTCTTGGAGAAAATCTTGCTAGAGTGAAACAAGGTCTCTTTTTGACTAGCAGTTGTGAGCATTCAACTAGCTCATCTTGTGGACATTGTTTCTCTTTGTGTAAGCATCCATTCTGAGTGAACTTTGATTTGGTGGAAAGCAAGATATATCCTACAAGTCCACAAAATCTCACTATATTTCTCTCCATATGTTCTGAGACAGAGCATTTCTCGTGTGTAGAGATCAAAGAAGTGTACCTATGGAGGTCATTTGCGCTTCGTCATTGCATAGAGGCTGAGATACTTCCCCCAACAACATATACATATAAATATACATAGACATACATATAAATATACATATACATATACATATACATATACATATACATATACATATACATATACATATACATATACATATACATATACATATACATATACATATACATATACATATACATATACATATACATATACATATAGATATACATATACATATACATATACATATACATATACATATACATATACATATACATATACATATACATATACATATACATATACATATACGTATATATATATGTATACATATACATATACATATACATATACATATACATATACATATATATATACATACATATATATATATATATATATATATATATATATATATATATATATATATATATATATATATATATTATATATATATATATATACGTATACATATACCTATACATATACCTATACCTATACATATACATATACATATACGTATACATATACCTATACATATACCTATACATATACATATACATATACATATACGTATACATATACGTATACATATACGTATACATATACGTAAACATACAGGTATACATATACATATACATATAGGTA